>JAUTDX010003403.1:0-36546 GCA_030844895.1 Ambrosia x helenae | reverse complement strand
CTTTTGGGCCGCCCATGGCAGTATGATCGACGCGCAAAACATGACGGTTTCCGAAACACATACACATTCAAAAAGGATGGCGTCAACATCACCCTTGCTCCATGCGATCCAAGACAAGAGGGATCGGAGACCATGTTAATCACCAAGTCTGATGAAATTTCAGTTTTGGCTCGCTCCGGCCATCCACAACTTATTTTTGGGTTATTGATTGCGGAAGAAAAATCCGGACGCTCCACAAGTTCCAGCCGAAGTGATGCCTTGCTGACCGAGTTTAGCGATATTTTTCCCGAGGAAATCCCTGCGGGTCTCCCTCTGGTTCGTGACATACAACACTGTATTGACTTTTTACCCGGCGCAAGCATCCCAAACAAGCCAGCTTATCGTATGAACCCGAAAGAATTCACCGAGTTACACCGCCAGGTCACCGAACTTCTTGAAAAGGGTCTTATTCGGGAGAGTATGAGTCCTTGTGCTGTACCCGCCCTACTGGTCCCCAAGCCAAACGACACATTCCGCATGTGTGTTGATAGCAGAGCCGTTAACAAAATCACCATCAAATATCGCTTTCCATCCCAAGGTTCGACGATTTACTTGATCATTTGCATGGCGCACAGGTTTTTTTCAAAATCGACCTACGTAGTGGCTATCACCAGATACGTATGCGGCCCGGTGACGAGTGAAAAAACGACTTTCAAAACAAGAGATGGCTTGTACGAGTGGATGGTCATGCCATTTGGTTTATCAAATGCTCTAAGCACTTTCATGCGACTCATGAATCACATATTTAAGCCTTTTATCGGTAAGTGCGTCGTTGTTTATTTTGATGATATCTTGGTTTATAGTTCGGATGTGGCGCAACATTTATCCCACTTGCGCGATATATTCATGGTGCTTCGTGATCAGAAGCTTTATGCCAATGGAAAGAAATGCCATTTTTTTGACATCCGAGGTACTTTTCTTGGGTTATTTAATTTCGGGCTCTGGAATCCGAATGGACGACTCCAAAATCTCGGCCATCACCACATGGCCGACCCCTGCCTCCCTTCATGATGTTCGTAGCTTTTCATGGCCTAGCGTCCTTTTACCGCAGGTTCATCAAGAATTTCAGTTCTATTGTTGCACCCATTACTGAATGTCTTAAAAGTAGTAAATTTGTGTGGTCTCCTGCGGCACAATCATTTTGACGCCTTGAAAGTTGCTGTTACACAGGCCCCGGTTTTAGCACTTCCCAATTTTTTACACGTTTTTCAGGTTGAATGTGATGCGTCGGGCTTAGGCATTGGGGGTGTGCTCAGCCAACAACACCGTCCAATTGCATTTTTCAGTGAGAAATTAAGCGACACAAGGCGCCGTTATAGTACATATGATAAAGAGTTATATGCCATCGTTCGTAGTCTTGAATATTGGCGGCATTACTTACTCCCCAATGAGTTCATCCTGTACTCGGACCATCAGGCTCTCAAATTCATGCAAGGGCAAGCCAAATTGAACCCGCGCCATGCTAAGTGGGTTGAGACGTTACAAGACTTTTCGTTTGTTATTCGTCACAAGGCAGGTTCCGCAAATTCTGTAGCCGACGCGTTGAGCCGTCGCCCAGCTCTAACTACGGTCATGTCGTTTGACGTCATCGGCTTTGACTCCTTTTCGAACCTATATCAAGATGACCGGATTATAGAGGTGTGTGGCAGAAGACTAAGGAAGGACCCTACAAAAGTTTCTTGCGCAAAGGGGGCTTACTATATCAGGGAACACGGCTATGCGTCCCTCTGTCGTCTTTTCGAGAAGCTATCATTTTGGAATGCCACCAGGGCGCACTAGCTGGTCATTTTGGACGTGATAAAAAACTATTGCCCTTGTGCGTGACCGTTTTTTATTGGCCGAAGCTGTCCACAGGGGTCTTGAAAGTTCTAGCTTGTTGTCGCATTTGCCATGTTGCTAAGACCCGTCATAGTAACCAAGGCCTTTATACGCCTTTACCAACTCCGGTTCGTCCATGGGAGGATGTTAGTCTTGACTTTGTGTGAGGATTACCACTCACTCAGCGAAAAAAAGACTCTATCATGGTTGTGGTAGATCGCTTCTCAAAGATGGCGCATTTTATTCCTTGTGCAAAAACATATGATGCTTCCCAGGTGGCGCGCCTTTACTTTGCGGAGATTGTTCGGTTACATGGTGTCCCAAAAACGATTACCTCGGATAGGGATGTCAAGTTTGTGAGCCATTTTTGGCGTACGTTGTGGAAGCGTTTGGGCGCAAAACTGCAGTTTAGTAGCTCACACCACCCTCAAACTGATGGCCAAACGGAGGTGACTAATCGAAGCTTGGGCAATCTACTTCGCAGCCTTGTTGGGGATCATCCGAAACAGTGGGATCTTGCCTTACCACAGGCCGAGTTTGCTTATAATCGGTCTAATCATAATGCTACAGGTCGCAGTCCTTTTTTCGTGGTCTATGGTCGAAATCCTTTTACTCCACTTGACTTGGCACCGTCTTTTGATCCCTGAGTACTTTAGCGCGGAAGGTGATGAACAGGCAAAGCAAATCAAGTTATTACATGAGCAAGTTCGTGAGAAGATTATCAACCACAACTTACAATATCAAGCTCGTGCCAATCAACATCGGAAGAAGGTAGTTTTTAATGAAGGCGACCTCGTTTGGGTTCATTTGAGGCGTGAAAGGTTTCCTCAAGGGCGGTTTGGAAAGTTACACCCCAAGGCGGACGGTCCTTTTCGTGTTCTTCATCGCATCAATGACAATGCCTATAAGATTGATCTCCCTGGCCATTACAAGGTGTCTGCCACTTTCAATGTTGTTGACCTCTCCCCTTATGTCGCGGATGGTGAAGATGACTCGCGGACGAGTCCTTTTTTAGAGGGGGAGGATGATACGGATCCAGGCATACTTCAAGACCCGGCCGGCCTTGGTCACACAAGTGTTGGGCCGGTTATCATTCGTGGCTAGCATTGGACCTTCAGATTATTATCAAGACCCATTCCAACCATCTTTTAATTTTAAGTATTGTTTGCATTTTAGAACTTTATCTTTTCCTTATTTGTGGGGGATTTTGTTTCCATGTTATCTCTTTTATTTTCCTATTTAACTTTGTAATCAAGGGTTGGAATGTTATGCATTGTTTTCAAAGAAAGAGTTTTCTCTATTATTTTCGAACAGGTATTTTGTTCGGGTTTTCTCCTTCTCGTTCGAACGAGGGAGGTTTCAAGCTAGGGTTCTAGCTTCCATAATACGAATCCGTATCATGTTTTTTTTAATTCTTTCTCTTTATAAATCTTGGCTATGTTTTGCTTCAGTTTTCCTTGACGTCATTAATAGATGATGTTTCTCGTTTGATTTCTGCTAAATGGTGGGTTTTTTATTTTTTGCGTTACACGCTAATACATATAAAAAAAAGGTAAACGCGTGGTAGTTTAATTTCATGTTGTTTTGTGTGAAAACCATAAGTTGCTCCTGCTACCCAGTCGCGAGCCTTAAGCATTGTACAAGGACGTGCTGGACGTGCTGTAGGAGTAACCCATTACCTTCTGGGTCTTATACCTAATCTATAGCATTAGTGGAGAGTTGGTTTTTTTACAAAATAAAGTGTTATTTTGTAGGTATTGTAAGTTATACAAGTGTTGGTAGCACTATAACCAACGAAAGTGATACCAATCGTAGGCTATATCAAGTGCAAGTGTTAGTACCATGATGGACAAAAACGATATAGACCGAACAACGTCGGTTTTGGAACCGTATTGATGCTCAGTTTTCGATCGATGGAAAACACATGTCAATATCCTTTTAGGGATATCACGACTTAATTTTTCTAGGTTTTTGCTTTCGGTTACTATGGCAAGTGTCAGTATCGTGATGAATCGAATTGTTAACGATCGAATTCCCACCACATGACAGTGGGAAATCTAACTAGTTATAAACTTTTCTAAAACATTAACTATGTCACACTTATATCATTGGTTCATAAACTTATTGTACTAATCATAAATGTTGTAATGAATCTTTTCTTTTAATCCTCTAACTATCGCTGCCTTCAGACCTTTCAATGTTCACCTCCAACCCGTCTCAAGTGATGGCCTAGATATGCAAAGAACTACCGGCCTCAATGTGTTGGTTTTTCCTCTAGCGCGCCATGAGACAAGACGAACAAGTCTTCACTCTGGCTAATAAACCGACTTAAATCGACTGCGAGTAACCAAACGGTCGGAAATGTCTGCACAACAGTCTCTGATTTCTCTCTTAGACTATGTGTTATGGGGGCTTGATTATGGGCTTTAGTGAGAAAAAAGTGCTGCCACGTAAGCCACACATAAGCATACTTTTTTCTCTCTATAAAAACTTGGAAGTGGGTGTAATGGAAGGGGCTTTGTTAGGGCTTGGACATGATTAAGTATCATTATTAAATCATTAAAATTTATTTATGTTAATTTATATGTTTAACAAATGCAATTAAAATTATTAAATAAGACATTAAAAAGTTAAATTTTCATAAAATTTAAATAAGGAGATGTGGAACTCTGAATGAAAACAAACCTTAAAATAATAGTTTGATTATTAATTTATTATTCTTTTTCATTCTTTAACTAAAGTAACCAGATATAAAAATAATAAACAATAATAATAATCTTACCTGTCAGATCTTCTCCCCCATCAACCCCTTCATCTCTTTCTTTAGAACCCTTATCAAAATATTTACAGTAAAATTTTAATTTTAAACTTCATCATAATAATTTACCTTTGAAGCTACAATCACCCAACACCTAGCTAATCCTTTCTATTGGTCAAATTTGGTCAAAAAATACAAAGCCCAACAATCCCCACCTGCCCCAACGCCCCGGCTGGCCCTCTGGCTGTGCCCCGCGCTTGCCACCGCGCTTGGCCGTCACCGCAACGCCGTTCAACGTGTCACCGGGTAGCGCCCTTTGGCGCTGTGATAACACATAGCTTTAGTAGAAAAAATAACAAAACAAACAAATAAATAAAAAACCATACACAATAAATGACATGCGCTAGTTCCAAAGGTGGCTATTCCTAGCATTAGTTTTAAACAGTCATAAAATTATAATAATTACTTAAGTTAAATTAATTGTTATAGTTTATTGAAATAATTTATTGGTTTATAAACCTTTTCAAAGTCTTAGGTATCAAATAATTTTTTTTTTTTGAACGGCCAACAAATTGGAATCACTCACGGAACACTGGAGTATCATCGTGCCACCAGTGTTGCCACGCGATCATATTCCACCACCAAGTCACCAATTCAGGAGGAAACTCATAATTATGAGAAAACCCCCTTTGTGAGATTCGAACCCAGGACCTCATGGCCCTTAAGTCTTATCTCACTACCAAAATACCACTAGGCTATAATGCCTTAGGTATCAAATAATGGTCGAGGATGTTGGTGACTTTCGATTAATAAAATGATATAATAGTTATCTTAATAACCTTGAATGTTTGGCTGAGTCAAGAACCTTGTCCACTCAGGAACTAAGTCGCCGATCAGAAAGCTAAGGCCTTTATTATGGATTTCGAGCGGCGAAAGAGTATTGATTTAAGGCAGAAGGCAAGGGTTAAATGGGCGGTAGAAGGGGATGAAAACTCAAAGTATTTTCATGGGGTGATTAATAACAACCTATCATCTAGGCGGATAAATGGTTTATTGGTGGATAATGAGTGGATTACTAATCCGACGGTCATTAAGGATAGGGCTGTTATGTTTTTTGAAGAAAAGTTCAAAGAACCAATGGTGGTTCGACCGCGTATTGTTTGCCCGAATATTAATAGGCTGTCGGACATGGATGCGGAGATGTTGGCTAGACCTTTTACTTTGAGGGAGATTAAAGACGCGGTATGGGATTGCGATGGTGACAAGGCCCCGGGCCCGGCGGTTTCAACTTTAAGTTCTTGAAGAGATGTTGGAACGGATTCCAGGATGACTTGTTCGGCTTTTCGAAGAATTTTATAGTAGGGCTGAATTGGGACCCTGGTGTACCTCCTCATTTATAGCACTTATCCCAAAGAAGAAAGATCCGTCCGGTTTTCAAGATTACCGCCCGATTAGCCTAGTAGGTTGTGTCAACAAGGTGATCTCTAAAGTGTTGGTGGCGAGATTAAAAAAGGTGATTGGTGGGTTGATATCTCCGGAACAAACGGCTTTCCTAGCCGGAAGGAACATCACGGACGGGCCGCTAATCCTAAACGAGATGGTGGGGTGGATGAAGAGGAATAAGAGAACAGGCATGATTTTCAAGGCGGATATCGATAAGGCGTACGATTCTATACATTGGGGGTTTTTAGATTCGATAATGTCACAGATGAACTTCCCAACAAGGTGGCGGAAATGGGTTATGGCGATTGTTTCATCGGCGCGAGCCTCTGTTTTAGTGAATGGGTCACCTACACACGAGTTTGTATGTAGCCGGGGCCTTAGACAAGGAGATCCAATCTCCCCGTTCTTGTTCGTACTCGCAATGGAAGCCTTAACTTCGGTTATGAAAAGAGCGAAGGAGGTGGGTCTATTCCGGGGCTTGGTTTGCGGCTATGGTGATCTTACATTGTCACATTTGGTGTATGTCGATGACGTAATATTCCTAGGTGAATGGTCCTCAACGAATGCAAAGAACCTTAAACGAATCCTAAGATGCTTCTACCTTGCTTCAGGATTGAAAGTTAACCTAGGCAAATGTAGTGTTTTTGGCGTGGGGATCAATAGCGATGAGGTCCATTCCATGGCTATGATGATGCATTGTAGAGCCGGTACTTTTCCTTTTACCTACTTAGGATTACAAGTAGGCGCAAACATGAATTTAAGCAAGAATTGGAGACCGGTAGTGGAGGCGTTTAGAAGTAAGCTCTCGATTTGGAAGGCAAAGACTTTATCGTTTGGTGGAAGGGTAACGCTTATTAAGTCGGTTCTAAACGCTATGCCGACTTACTATTTTTCTATGTTCAAAGCTCCCGGTGTGGTCCTAGACTTACTTGATAAAATGCGACGTGTATTCTTTTGGGGGGGTTCGGAAGAAAAGGCAAAGATGAGTTGGGTGGCTTGGGATAAGGTATGTGCTCCGGTTGTTTACGGGGGTCTTGGCTTCGGTTCTCTCTTAGATGCAAATTCCTCTATGTTAGCAAAATGGTGGTGGCGCTTCAAGACAGAAACAAATGCGCTTTGGCGAAAAGTTATTTGGTCTATACATAGCTCTAACCGGGATTGGAACCCAATTCCATCTAAGGTTTCAATTCCGGGTCCGTGGGAAACAAGTCTATTCGTCTATGCAAAACTTAAAGCGGGTGGGGGTGGACGTGGGTTGGGCTATTAAAGGTGTGGTGGGGAATGGGTTGGGGATTTATTTTTGGTTGGATAGTTGGGCGACAGATCTTCCGTTTGCTGTGCTATTTCCGACATTGTTCGTGCTTGAAAAAAATAAGAAGGTTACAGTAAAGGCTCGTGTTGACCAGTCAGGTTCTGGGTGGAATTGGGAGTGGAAAAGGGGTACGCTAACATCAGAAGAACTGGCGGAATTGGGGCTGCTGTGTAACATTGCTGCTGTCCCAAGGCTGTCAGCGTCGGCGGACAAATGGGTCTGGGGGCTGGGTGATAATATTACATTTTCTGTAGGAGATTTAAAGCGGTGGCTGCATAAAGAGAGGTTCCAGCCTGCGGATTTCGTCATCAGCAAATGTAAGTGGATCCCAAACAAAGTGTTATTTTTCTTGTGGAGGGCCGAACAAGGGAGAATACCAACAAGGAGTGCGCTATCCAGGAGGAATGTGAACACAGGTTCGGAGCTATGTCCATTGTGTGGCGAAGCGGATGAGACATCGGAGCACTTGTTCGTATCATGTGGTTTTTCGCAAACGGTTTGGCATTTGGTAGCACAGTGGTGTAAACAGGTTCGATCTTTGCTTTCCGGTTTAGAGACTTGCTCGAGCTTCATCTCCATATCTCAGGTTCAAGAAACAAGAAAAAAGCGTTTTATGCGATCTCATTAACTACCATCTGGTGCATATGGAAGCATAGGAACGAGGTGGTCTTCGATAACAAGCCGACAAGTATTACAAAGGTGATTAGTGACATAAAAGCGTTGAGTTTGTTTTGGATTAAGGCGAGGGCACAACAACCGTCATTGAGTTGGAGTCATTGGTGTATATTTGATGTTTCTAGTATAGGTTGGTGACTTGTGTCCTTGTAATATACGACGTGTGTAAGGTGTATGCTAGTATCCCGCTAGCTTGGTGAATAAAATTTGTTGATCGTTCAAAAAAAAAGTTATCTTATTAAAATTTAAGATTTATTTACTTTAAGAACCAAAAATAATATTACGTATGAGTTAACAATAAGTATAGGAGAGTAAATTTTGAAAACTTGTATCAAAATTTTACAAGTATAAAATTTAAGAGTTATTTACTTCAAGGACCAAAAATATTACGTATGAGTGAACAATAAATATAGGAGAGTAATTTTTGAAAACTTGTATCAAAATTTACAAGTATTCATGACCTAATGGTATAAGAAGATTATGACCTTGGCAAAAAAGAAAAAAAGTTTCACACAGTTGCATAAGTGTACCTCTACAAGTAAACAACTTGCATATGCCAATGTTCTAGACTCGTATGATGAGTACCTCGTTACGCCTGAAAGGACTTCATATGAAAACATACATTACTTTTGCAAAGGTATTATTATTTTACATGGTAAGGAGTATTTGAGAAGCCCATCGTCCAGCGACATACAACTATGGTTTGTCGCACATGAAAGCAAACACAACTTTCAAGAAATCTGGAAACATTGACTGCACACACTGGTAGTAGAGGAATTGTCCAACGAGAGTGCAATGGCAATATATGAGAGGTGATACGACTATTCGCTGATCATGCTCAAGGCGTGGTCATCCCTATATTTATGGTTTTGGCATGCCTTCCTTGGTGTTGCTAGATCAAATAAAGATCTCAATATCCTCCACCAGTTGCCATTATTTAATGATGATATGTACATATCGGCCTCGAATGCTCCATTCAAGGTAAACTAGGTGCAATACAAGCTTGGACACTACCTTGCATATGGGATATTCCCAACTTGGGCAATCTTCATGAAAAACATTAACTTATGTAAATGATGAAAAACAAGTAAAGGGTTCAAGGAGGCGTCAAAAAAGGATGCAAAACAGACATTTGACGTGTTAAGGAGTCATTGGGCTATAGTTTAAGGAGGCGCAAGAGGTGTTGATCGACATGATATTAATAGACGATGTGATGCCAATATCATCGGAGCACTAGATGAATCTTCAAACGAATAAAGAGGTTGATGATGATGTCCTTCAAATGGATATTGTGGAGCACATTGTGAGCATCAATTTACCACATTTAGATAACTAGTACCACTTTGATGTTTTTTTTATTATGTAATGTTATTTTTTTTACTTGAGCAAGTTTGTATTACTAAAACTATGTTACAATTCTATATATGTGATTGAAAGTTTGACTAGGAAAGATGAGAGGAGTTGAAAGATGAACTTCAACTGTCCAGCACCCAAACATTTGGTCATCTAGCTACAAACCCAAGTTAACTAAAAAATGCGCTCTAAGTATTAACCATAGTTGTTAAAAGTCATCGCCTATTAAGACAATTACACGTTAAGTCTAGGCAATTGCTCATTAATTCTCTAGGTGATGGTTTAGGCGCAGATTCGACGAGATTCCCAAATTTCGGAGTGTTTCCGGCCAAATTCTTTGGCTTATGACTAGAATTTAACTAGATTTATACTTTTATTGAAGAAAAATTACTTTTATACACTAGTACACTAATATTTTTAAAGTGTTAATACTAATTAGATTACATAATATTAAATGTTATATAATAGTTTTTGTTTATTTTATTTAAAGAATAGTATAATTCTTTTTTAATACATATGCCTGGGCTCCAAAATGCCTATACACCTTGACCTTGAGTATGCTAACTACGGTTTTTAACTACCCCAACAATCACATATATTCCAATTCTAAAAAATTTAAAAATCCAAAAAACCAAAAGGCAAACGAACAAATTCCCTCCAAATGATCATCCATCAAAAACAGCTTTTAACAAAAAGCCGATCCCCTCCTTTGTTTTCCACCAAAAACTTACGTATCATCACCAAATGGAATTCAACCTACAACCTATAATACTACTCACTCTCCTCCACAATTTTCTAATAATAATATGCTCTTCTTTTGCATCCACTCCTTCATATCTCTTCTTCATCATCACCCTTCATTTCAATCCACAACACTAAGAAACTGAGCAACTCAACACCATCATATCGCAGCCGTTGATTCCGATAAGCAGGTTTGCTTTCTGTTATCTGTGTGCTAAGTTGACATCCATGGTTATTCGTTACTACATTGGAGACGTTTTGTGAATGGATTTATGTTTTGTGTTTTTAGTTTATTAGGTTTTTAGTATTGGAACATAGTATTTAGGGTTTTAGCATCGAATATTTTTCTGTCACACATAGGAACTAAACCCCTCGATCACCACTTGGAAAGGTAAAACCGTAATCAACACCTTGATACCACTAGGCCAAAACCGTTTAGTATTTATTAATTTATTTATTGCGTCTTAGGTCGTACTTCTTTGTTTATTCTAGAGTTCATATATATTTTGGTGTTGATGGAAATTTACTTAGACGGTTTGTTTCAGTATAGTTATAGGTATATTATTTTTTAAGTTATTGTGATGTTATTTAGATTTTAAAATTGGTCCTACTAATGAAGCATTGAAGCGATAAAAAGTTTGGTTCAGTAACGAATCTGATTGTGAAAAGTTTTAAAACATGGAAAATTAGTCACTATATCTTGTTGCCTTTTTTTAGGTGTTCCAAGCTGTTCTACTCTACTTTTAGAAAAAGAAAATCTTTATAGTCCAAAAACAATAATTATGCTTTTTGATATAATGATGTCATTAGATCTTGACTTGGACATATGTGCTTTCTTGTTTCCAGAACGTGTTTTCAATGCAACATGGTAATGTTAGTTTTTTTTTTTTTTTGAACGGCAACTAAACAACGCCGGGTACTTCGTACGCGGCCTTCCAGTGGCAAAGACAGGGGCACAACCCGGCCCACCCCGGACGCACGAAGCCCCTAGCCTACCTGACAACCCGCTTCCAGGGAAAACCCGACCCACATACCCGCCCGAAGGCACGACAGTAGTGAACCGGTAAAATCTGGCGAGATCAGGACTCGAACTCATGACCATAGGTAATGAGTCATCCATCATTTCTCATTATGTCCTTCGTGGGAATCGAACCTGAGATCTCCAAGAAAGATCCCTGTCCATTCACCAACTGAGCTACCCGTGAAGGACGGTAATGTTAGTTTATTATATAGATATACAAGAAGCCAATGTTTTTAGTCTAATTTATTTTTTATTTTTAGTTAATAATGAATATACAAAAACAATTGGTGATGGGTTTGGAATCGTATCGATACCAACACCAAAAGTACCAATCCCGAAATCACATAAATGGGTACCGGTATGGTACGATATTCGATGTAAAAAGTGGGTAAATGCTGTGCGGGTACTTTACCAGTTCAGATTCGGTATTGAGTACATTTGCTTATCTCTAAAACAATCATTTAGCTTAACCTCATCAATTTTTCTTTTATTTTTTTGTTACTCACCCCACTACATTTCATATTCCCACAACGCACCTTAATACAAACAAAATGTGAAAAGCTTAATCACCCATATAACACTTTTTTTCATCTTTCATCCCACTACAACACATAACCTTATGAGTAATTTATAAATAAGAGAAAAATTAGTTATTAATTAATTGTAAAGATAAATTACTTAATTTGTAATGGCCAAAGAGAACTAGATGCCAATGTAACATGTAATAGCCAAAGAGATAACTAGGATGGTAAAAAAAACTGAGTCTGATGGGTATACCTGAAACATAAACACTTTTTTTTTCATCTTTCATCCCACAACACATAACCTTATGAGTAATTTAGAGAGGAGAAAAATTAGTTATTAATTAATTGTAAAGATAAATCACTTAGTTTGTAAGGGGATGATCATTTGAGAAGGAAAAGAACAAATGACATGATGATAAAACATTAAATAATAACATCAATTATTCTTTTCTTTAGTTAATGATTCAAAAACATTTCAACCTATACATATCATAATTTATCTTACATATAACCACACATATCGATATTCATCCTACACATATTGAAATTTAATCTGCATTTATCTTACACATCTCGAAATTCATATAATTCATCCTACACATATTGAAGTTCATCATAAATTCATTCTACATTTGTTTGTAAGTATATATCTTGAAAAGGAGTTATGTGTTTCATTTATTTAAATAATTTATGGGGGTTACAAACATTTAATACAAATATCAATTGGAACATTCTTATCGGTTTAAAATTATTCTTTTTCTTCTTACAAGACATTTTCTTTTCATTTGAACCCTCTACTAGTTTGTAATGGCCAAAGAGAACTAAATGCTAATGTATTATGTAATAGCCAAAGAGATAAGTAGGGATGGTAAAAAAAACCCTGAATCTGACGGGTATATCTGAAACCTGAAATATTTAGGCTAAGTATACCCAAAATTCGATGGGTATGAGTCTGGATATGAGATTAAAAAAAAATATATATATATTTTACATGTATGGGTACGTATGGGATTAGGTGGTACCCAACTCGAAACTATATATCCGTTTACCTAAACCATATACCCGAACCATGTTGCCGAAAAAATCAAAATTTTTATTTATTTTTCTCTTAGCCTTTGTTTACTATTGCTTCCTTATATTAAATTGACTTTTCTTTTAAGATATATAACGTTGATGTTTAATTATATTTGTATGTTACGAATACGAAATTATCTTTTTGAAATTTATTTTATGATATTTATATATTTAAGATATTTTAAAACTTTTATAGGGATGAACTTAACGTATTTATTAAGAATAAAAAAAATTCGAATGGTTTTTGAAAAAAAAATGTATTTTGAAAATTCCAACAAGTATCTTTTAAGAAACTAACGAGTATACTCAATACCTATGAGTATACTTGATAACCGACGGGTATAATCGCCATAATCAGATAAAAAAATGATCCGGATAAAAAGGGTCCAACTTTTATATTTATATAGAGGGGAAATATCATAAAAAACACTAAACTTTATGTTTTTTCTCACTAAAGTCACTCAACAATTTTTTGCACATAAAAAATACTATATTTTCAGTTTTTTCTTATAAAAGTTACTCAACATTTCTTTGTATTAAAAAAACACTATACTTTCTGTCTTTTCTCATAAAAGTCACCCAACATTATTATTGTTATTTTTTTTGTATTTTTTTTTTGTTTTAAGACATTTGTAGTTATATATTTATTTTTGTAACAAATTATATGACAAAAAAATCTCTTGTTGCAATCAAAGTAATATTAGTTCCGCCAATTCAAATAGTCATACAATTATTAAGTACCAAGAAAAAAATTATATAACAAATAAGCAATGTTTTTTTTTATCGATATAAGACGTGCAAGGTACTTAACTTTCTTAATCAACTTCATCATTTTGACATTTTTTAAGGATAAAAATATATAGGTCATCTATGCAACACGTAAGCAAACACAACTAGGAGTTCCGGTTCTGGGTTATTTAAAACAAAAACATCACAATTTTCTTCGAAATTGACATTTTAAGGGGTTTTATGCAAAAGAAAAATGTTTGGTGACTTTTATGAGAAAAACAGAAAGTATAGTATTTTTTAGGTACTAAGAAATGTCGAGTGACTTTTGTAAGAAAATACTAAAAGTGTAGTGCTTTTTATGTGCAAAAAATTGTTGAGTGACTTTAGTGAGAAAAAACAGAAAGTTTAGTGTTTTTTATGATATTTTCACTTATATAGAAAGAAGGGGTTTAAAAACTAAAGGGTAAAAATTATTTTTGCAACAAAATTCAGTCTATTGTTAAACGAATTAGGAATCAATATATTTTCCTAAGATTAAAGTTCAAGAATATGATTGAATTCAATTCCTTTTGTCACACTCAATCGACTAAAATTTAAACTTGTTTTTTAAATAACATGAGGTTGTTTATGTTAGGGTGGTGGTAATGGTACATCCCCAAATTCGTTTCCATTGCATACCTCTCTATACGCGGTGTATAGCTCAATACGCCGTGTATAGAGGGTTGCACAAACTCCCACACGTCATTAATACCCATCAGTCAGAGTTATGTAAGAACTTATACGCCGCCTATAGGTATATATGAAGCGTATAGGAGTCCATAACATTCTCATTGTGTATAACCCTATACGCGGGGTATAGAGCAACATGGTATCCAAATAAGAGTTTAGAGTGTAACAATACAGGACCATTATGTTATTGTTGATCCCAACATAATTTATTTTACCCAAAAGAGTTATTTAAGAAGACTTGATGAACTTTCCTTCTTTATAGGGACCTAATCATGCAAGCCTTAAAAAAGTATTATTTGGTCTTTCATATGCAAAAGCAAAACAACAAAAGAAAATAAGATTACTATAGAAAACCAAACATAAATTAGGTAACATCTGACAATTGACATAAGAGCACAGCACTTCGATTGAATATTGTCCGTTCAGCATCTATGGCTGCTTATCGTAAAAAAATAGTTGTTGTGATCTTATCCTTATATAGAAAAAAAAATATCAACGTGGCTCTTTTTAGTTGATCTGTGTTTTCTACCTACCCAAGCATTCAATTCATACTCCCTGTTCTGATTTTCTTTCAAATAATCGAGTTTACTGTTTAATTTTTAAATAACTGAATTAAATATTGCAACCTAAAAAATCTACTTAGATATCAATCTCCTCTTTTACACTTCGTATTGGGCAATATGGAGCTTATATATGGGTCCCACAAACACCTGTACACAAGTCAAATCTACCTATAATGTTTGTCTTTTAAGTTTTAACTACCCTTTATATGCTCCATATGCGCCGATATGAAGCATATAGGTTCGAGAATACCCCTATATGAGTCATGTGGACCAATATGAAGCGTATATAGGGGAGTTAAAATTAGTGAATAAAATATGACTCCATCTATTTAGACACAAAAAAAAATCTATTTAGACAGACACCAGCTTCCTCTTTTACGCTTCATATTGATAATATGGATCGATAGCTGGGTCCCACAAACAACTATACGCTTCATATTGGCCAGTATGGAGCGTATAGTTGGGTCCCACAAGTCAAGTCTACCTTGAATGTTTGTTTTTTAACTGCCTTCTATACGCTTCATATTAGCCAATAGAAATCGTATCGAAGGGTTTTAAAATAAGCGAATAAAATATGGCTCTAGCTATATACACACCTACAAAATCTATTTGGGCACTACACACCTATGCGCTTGTCTTTTATAGAGCGTATAGGTAGATCTCACAAGTCAAGTCTACCAATGTTTATTTTTTACCTATCCCTATTACATATCGGCCAATACAAAACATATAAGTCCGAGAACACCTGTATACGCTCCATATTTGCCAATACAAAACATATAAAAAGGTGTCGAAATAAGGTTTTGATTTGTGATTCATGAATATCCTGTAGATATGACCAATTATTGATGGATTTGGCTGCATGGCTGTAAGAGCCTCCGTAATGGAGCGCTATGTGGGAAAAGAAAAACTATAGCGCCCCCCCAACACCGCTACGGGGGGGCTCCATGCTAAAAAAAACATGTCTGGCGCGATGGAAGAAACGCCCGGAAAAAAATAGCCCCACCAATCAGAGCATGCCACCTCATCCCCTCTCTCTTTTTATTATTTTTTTATTATTTTTTTAATTAAAAAGATATAATAAAATATTAATAGGGGCTTTATATATAAAGCCCCACCACTACACCCATTTTCAGTTTCTCTCTCCATGCTGACTCAGCAGCCACGTGGACCAATCAGGATGGGGGGCTTTATACATGGAGCCCCATAAAGCCCCCCACTACACATGGTCTAAGACATAGACCTTATAAACCTTACACGAGGATCCAACTGTTCCCTCTTCTTTCTTTCTTTCTTTCATTATGTCTATTCTCTGCAACCCCAACGCTCCCTCTCTGTCTTTAATTCCTCATCACTTCCTTTTCTTTAATCCTCAATCCAACGGCTGGGATTGGATATCTTGCATCCCATCATCTATTGATTCACCCACTTCAACAAAATGAGTCACCTTTGGTAATTAGTCTGTCTTTGTTTTTTTGTTTCTTGAATCTTTATTAACATGGGT
Organism: Ambrosia x helenae; assembly: GCA_030844895.1. Lineage (NCBI taxonomy): Eukaryota > Viridiplantae > Streptophyta > Magnoliopsida > Asterales > Asteraceae > Ambrosia > Ambrosia x helenae. The sequence goes on along the minus strand of JAUTDX010003403.1, from coordinate 20,263 downwards.
CTGTTTAATTTCCTTAAAGTTTACTTCTTTTGTTTTTTAATCCAAAATTTAGTGTTGGGTCACATGCAGTTTCTTTATTTTTTATAAATCTTGAATTAATTTGAATTTTTTTTTTTTTGTTTCTGAAATATTGGACTGAAACAATATGGAGTATGGACCCATTTGTAATCTGATTAAATTATTAATTATGTGGATCCCATTTGTTCTTCTTGTTATCTTTTTATATATAGTTATATGCCCTTTTGTCTATTTAGATTTGTTTGTGTATATTTATGATAGTGATTACTTTTGTTTTTAGTTGTTTAGGGGGTAATGAATTTAATTTTTTGTTTATTTGTTTTACTTTTAATCATAATGTAGAACAAGTGCTGCTTGTGGGATATTGTCCACTTCTGTTGAGGTTGGTTAGACCGTTAGAAAAACAGTTATGCCTGGAAATAAGTACAACAACAACAACAATGGCAACTCATCGTCGGTTCCATCGAGTCGAATAGAGAGGCTTTTAAGAGAAAGAGAGCTAAGAAAGAACAGCAGAGCTTCATATGCTAATGAACCAACCACTAATGATGGACTTGAGTTTAGTGACAATTTGTTGGAACAGTATCTAGAGGGAGCGTCTGCTGCACGTGACGGTTGGGAAAAACCGGACGGTGGACTTTTTACGCAACGGCTATTGGTTGTTGCTAATAGATTGCCTGTTTCTGCTGTTAGAAGAGGTGAAGAAAGTTGGTCTCTTGAAGTTAGCGCTGGCGGCCTTGTCAGCGCACTCCTCGGTAAGTATTTAAATCACATTTGTTCTTGAAGTTATAAAAATTAATCTAATCTGTTTCATTTCAATGTGTTATAGGTGTTAAGGAGGTTGAAGCAAAATGGATAGGGTGGGCAGGTGTAAATGTGCCTGATGAGCCTGGGCAACGAGCACTGACCAAAGCATTGGCGGAAAAGGTAGCGTTTTTCTTAACCTCTAATATAGAAAATTTATATTGATCAGTTGTGATTATTGTTTCTGTAGAGGTGTATACCGGTGTTTCTTGATGAAGAATTGGTGCATCAATATTATAATGGTTATTGTAACAACATATTGTGGCCACTTTTTCATTACCTTGGTCTTCCGCAAGAAGACCGCTTGGCAACAACTAGAAGCTTCCAATCACAATTTGCAGCATACAAGAAAGCAAATCAAATGTTTGCTGATGTGGTAAACGAACATTATGAAGAAGGTGACGTTGTTTGGTGCCATGATTACCATCTTATGTTTCTTCCAAAATGTCTCAAAGATCACAACAGAAACATGAAAGTTGGTTGGTTTCTTCATACGCCATTTCCATCCTCTGAAATTCATAGGACATTGCCTTCTCGTTCTGAGCTTTTACGTGCTGTTCTTGCTGCTGATTTGGTTGGGTAAGTTTATTATATTCAGTAACGTATTTCATATGTTTAAACATATATTAATTTAATTGTGTTTTTTTTTTTTTCAGTTTCCACACGTATGATTATGCAAGACACTTTGTTAGTGCTTGTACCCGGATACTTGGACTCGAAGGTACGCCTGAAGGTGTAGAAGATCAAGGGAGGCTCACACGTGTTGCCGCGGTAACTTTAAGTTACATTTGCTAACTACTTAAGTGAGAATTATATTTTCTAATGTTGGTTTTTTAATTTGTGGAATTACAGTTTCCAATTGGTATAGATTCAGATCGTTTCATTCGTGCACTCGAAAATCCACTAGTTCAAGAACATATGAAAGAACTGAAAGAGCGATTTTCCGGTAGAAAGGTGATGTCACCTACTGTCCCAAATCACTTGCAACATGTTAAATTTCTTACAAAAGAGTTGTGGTTTCAGGTAATGTTAGGTGTTGACCGGCTAGATATGATCAAAGGGATTCCCCAAAAGATACTTGCGTTCGAGAAGTTTCTAGAAGAGAATCCATATTGGCGTGATAAAGTGGTTTTACTACAGATTGCAGTACCGACAAGAACAGATGTTCCTGAGTGTAAGTTCATAAGAAAGTTGACTTACAGGTTTTATTATTGCTGTTTTATCTTAGTTTTTTAATAATGTAATGTTGCAGATCAGAAACTCACAAGTCAGGTCCATGAAATTGTGGGCCGGATAAACGGAAGATTTGGGACACTAACAACTGTTCCAATTCATCATCTGGTTAGCCTTTTGTCTTGTTTCTTATTCAAATTTGTTGTGCACTTGTGTATACTTAAACTCATTCTGTTACGTATGCAGGACCGATCTCTGGATTTTCAGGCTTTATGTGCACTATATGCCGTCACCGGTACTAATCCATAGCTCTCTTGACTCTTGCTTCTTTTTCCTTATAATTCATATAATGTAAGTTCTTAGGCACTTTGCGGTACTAAAATTTGACACTAGAGTGTGAGCGTTACTGAATATGCGAATCTTACATTGCCAGATATTGCAATTGTCACATCTTTGAGGGATGGAATGAATCTTGTGAGTTATGAGTTTGTAGCATGCCAAGATGACAAAAGAGGAGTGCTGATTTTAAGTGAGGTAACAACTGCTACCATAAACTTTGTTCGTTCGTATTAGCCTTTATTAGTTTTTTACGTCATATAACTTGAGGTTTAAAAATAAGAAAATAAGGTAAGAAATAATATGAATTCAAATTCATTTAAATGTTACCTCTGCAATTAAAATATGTGCCCAAAATGGTTCTTGCAGTTATTACCTATATTTAAGTTCTTATTGGACACCCCCACACTCAGTGTACATCGCACACATGCACCGATGCACGCACATACCTTATTTTATAAATGAATGTCTGTTCTTCTTATGTATATGTAGTTTGCGGGTGCTGCACAATCCCTTGGTGCCGGGGCCATTCTTGTTAACCCATGGAACATCACTGAAGTTGCAGCTTCGATAGGCCAAGCTTTGAATATGAGTGCGGAAGAAAGAGAAAAACGTCATCGCCACAACTTCTTACATGTTACAACCCATACTGCTCAAGAATGGGCTGAAACTTTTGTAAGGTACGACATGAGTGGTCAGGTGTTTATAGTCAACACTAATTCGGGTCAACACATGTTGGGGCGTTTTGACCCGCCAACATTTTTTTAGTAACGTAATAACTGGGCGGGTCGAGTAATGAATGTTCAACACTTGTTCAGGTTAAAGTGAGCTGTTATTACTTACTAGTGCGAGTCGGGTCTAATTGACCCACAAGCATATCTTTGTCAGTTTTTATGAATGGTAACACGTTAGATATGAGTTGACTTTTGACTTTAGCTAAGTTTTGACGTATTCCATTGTTGACTGTTGTAGTGAACTGAACGATACTGTAGTTGAAGCACAACAAAGAATAAGACAAGTTCCACCACCACTGCCAGTTGAAGAGGCTATCGAACGCTATTTGCAGTCAAGCAATCGGTTGATCATACTGGTAATATCTAATTATCCATACAAAAAGTCAAATTAGATCCTTAAATTATCTTGTGTCGATTATGTTTCTAATTTTAAAAAATCACAGGGATTCAGTGCTACCTTAACTGAACCAGTTGATACTCCAGATAGGCGTGGAGGTGATCAGATCAGAGAAATGGATCTTAAATTGCACCCTGAATTAAAAGAATCACTGACTAAGCTTTGTGATGATCCACATACAACCGTTGTAGTCCTCAGTGGAAGTGATCGAACTGTATTGGATGATGTATTTATCTAAACTTACATTAATTAACTTTTTAATCGTTTTATTATATTTGTTTTGACAATCTTAAGGTATTCATTAATTTCCCAGAACTTTGGTGAGTTTAACATGTGGTTGGCGGCTGAAAATGGAATGTTTCTACGATCTACTAAAGGGACATGGATGACGACTATGCCCGAGCATTCAAATATGGAATGGGTCGATAGCGTAAAGGTTGTGTTTATGTTAAAAATATTTATAGATCTTTATTTTATAGTACGGTTTTTGTAATTATAAAAACAACATTAATTACCTACCTGATTGTTGCTAACATTGTAATCTGTATGACAGCATGTCTTTGAGTACTTCACTGAACGTACACCTAGATCACATTTTGAGCTCCGGGAGACGTCACTTGTTTGGAATTACAAGTATGCAGGTATTTTTCAACTTTCTTTATCCGAGTTTAATGATCCTTTCCTTTGTTATTATATTCTTTTTGGGTCATGAAAACGGGAACACAGATGTTGAATTTGGGAAGCTTCAAGCCAGAGACATGCTGCAGCATTTATGGACAGGCCCGATATCTAATGCATCTGTTGATGTTGTACAAGGGAGTCGGTCTGTTGAGGTTCGGGCAGCTGGTGTAACTAAGGTTTTTGCCTCACTTTGTTAAATACCATCTGATAATAGTTTAGTTTATTATGATAGTAGTTATTTATCGCTGACTGGTCAAAACAGTCAAGAGTTTGCTAGAGTCAGCGTTTGACTTTGAACCAAAACACACTTTGTCCAAAAAATTGATATTTTTTATAATTAATATGTATATTGCATATACTATGGCAGTGATTATTTATTTTTCTTTTCCAATAAAATGATTTAAAGGAGGTTTCATGCAGATAAATGAAATATCACATGATGAGAAACTCTCAAAAAAGTTAATTCTTTGATGTTACTGGTTTGACCCGTTAAAGATAAAACACAACCCGAACGGACCCATCCATAAGTAAATGGGTCGAAATACAATACAATACATTGAATTGAAACAATGTTTTACAGGGCATCACAATCGTTCGTATATTAGGGGAGATAGTTCATAGCAAATCCATTTCGTCCCCAATCGATTATGTCCTATGTATCGGCCATTTTCTAGGGAAGGTATGTACTTCAATAATCATGAAACCGATCTCTAAACATTAAAACTAAACACAAATGTTTCATTTTATTTAAAATTTTATATCTTTTCAGGACGAAGATATATACACCTTTTTTGAGCCCGAGCTTCCTTACAACGGCATGGGTATTCCAAGACCCAAACTAAATGACCCTGCAAAGGGTCCTGGAGACAAAAGGCCGGGAAAAAGCGGGTCAAAATCGTCTCAAAAGGCGCGAGCACCACAAAGTCCAGATAACAAACGAACAACTAACAATAACAGAAATAACGGTTTTGAAAATGGTGGAAAACGGTCATCTGTGTCAGCAGACAAGGTATCATGGAATGTTCTAGATCTAAAAGCAGATAACTATTTCTCATGTGCTGTCGGACGGACACGTACGAATGCACGCTTCGTTATACCGTCATCGGACGAAGTGGTTACGTTTCTGAAAGAGCTTACTCAAGCTACTTGAAGTTTTGAATACATGTAGGATGATAATATAGTTTTGGTATAAAGTCCTTTATTGTGAGGACTGAGGAGGAGTAGCTCTATATCATTCATAATTCCATAAGCCTTGTGTTAGCTTCACTGGTATTAACTGTTCCTTTACTAATGTTCTAATCCTAATTGGGCCACGTGTGTGATGCCAGTTAATTTTTTGTTGTTATTATTATTATTATTTTTTTAAAAAGAATATGCATGTGAAAGATCCATGATTCCATGATGGTGTGTTGGGTGTATGATTGATGTGATGTGTTTTTTGGGGTTCGTGTCGATTCTAGATTTGGTGAATGATGACCAAAGGCCAAACTTCATCCCACGTTAGGAACACATACATGTTCTTTAATCTTTAGTACTAAAAGAGCTTTTCAAATCTTGAATAATGAATGACTTGTTTTATAACAAAAGAAATATTATTGATATAAGTTTATGTCAACAATGAAAAATATATAAAGATAAAGAGCGTCGGGTAAATATTTGTACAAATGTGAATATGTGAGACGTATATCTTTTTTTTAAGATTGAAGTATACATGATTGTATTTGTATCAAGTATATGTGATTATGATTCTTGCAATATTCTATTTAAAATTAGTTATGCGTCAAATATATAGAATATTTAGAGTTAATAATTATGCATCAAATATATATAAAGGGTCAAAGTTTTATTAAAATATATCTATATAATGTATTTATTTTAGCCAAATTAATAAAAGATTCGTGATCAATCAACATAGATCTTGCTTGGCCATTCCTTTGGGTTTACTTTTATTTTGGATTCTTTTGAAATAAATATTCAATTCCTTCAGGTTTTTTATTATTATTTTGGATTAACTATCAAACGTGTTTAATAAACACTGTTTATACATTGCATAAATTATAAAATATGAAGAAATACTTTTTTCATGGCTAAATCACCTAGTAAGTACGTTAGGCTTAAAGACACCCCTCCCCCGAGTTCAAATCCCAGAAACCTTGCGGGCATTGCAACCCTTAACCTAGGCCTTAGGATATATTTTGCATGTTGCGGGGATCAAACTACGTTAGGCTTAAAGACACCCTCCTTGAGTTCGAATCCCAGAAACCTTGCGGGCATTGCAACCCTAAGGTCTTAGGATATATTATGCATGGTGTGGGGATCGAACCAAGGACCTCCCGGCAGGAACCCATATGAAGTAATACTTACAAGTTAGCTCACCAATTAGTCAATTACAATGGTTGGACAACACAAATTTGGTCTAGACAACAATTAAATTTCTTGTTATTTATTATTTATTATTTCTTGATACCTTTCAAAAAAAATATTATTTTTTTATCATATTTTTTTCTAACACCTTCCAATCTTCCATATATTCAATAATCCTTCAAAATTCAATAAAATCAATAACTTTTCATCAATGTTGAACCAATAACTTTTCTTCATTGGGGGAAAGAGGGGCCAATCCCTGGTCTGGTCTGGTCAGGTCATTGGTCCCACTTGAATTAAAGAACATTAGGCCACATTATCATGACATGAACCAAAAAGATTTGATTGCTTAATGTGGACCACATGAGGAACCTACTAGTACTCTATTTAATAAATCAATACCTCCCAAATCAATAAAAAAAACTTGTTTAGGCTAGGTTTATTCACTAGCCCGAACCGAGCTGAGTTAGCGTTATCTAAATCTCGGCATTGAAATCATTATTCGAGCTGAAATTGAGCTCAAGCTCAAGCTCAGACCTGTCTGGAAGACGCTATTGAAAACCCCAAGGTTTGAGCCGCGGGCTATTTGAACACCCCTAGTTTGGACACAAGTTATCAAACATTTCATGAAGAAATCAAGACTTCACACACAAACAAACACAGATTTATAGCAAGAAATAACAAATCTCATAGAAAATCCAATAGTACAAGCCTGCTTGCAGTTTTCAACAAATTAAAAGGTAAAAATATTCAACTAATCTCAGTGTAATAGAGACAAATGAGGATGAATCTAAAATATAATGTGACTGTGACTGATCATATGCTGCTAAGAAGGGAGACACCACAGAGACTGCCTTTAAACAATACAGATGTATAATCCAAATCATACAGTAGGAGAAGTAACCAAACACGAGTGAATCTTCAGTTTAACAAATTCTAATAAAGAATCATTTATTATTTAATGCTTTTTGTTTGGTTCGAATACGTACTTGATCAACGACTCCTTGATCGATAGCAACTCAGGGAACTCCTTCTTCAACTTTGATGCATCCAGCTCGTTATTGCTTCGTGGGGCCACTATCACTTTCGCTTGTTCTTCCAGGGTGAAATTGACCCACTTGAATTCCGGGTTTATGTACTTCTTGTACATTTCAAGAATCTCATTGTGACTTACCACCCCGGGATTTGTAAAGTTCCAGATTCCCCTTAGATTCCTCTTTGCCATCTCGATGGAAATTGGTAAAAGTTCATCCAAAATTGTCATGCTGTTTGGTATGTTCACGACTTTATCGTAACGAGCTATTTTGGTGATAAAATTGCGTGGGTTGTTGAGATCTGATGATATTGGCATACGGACTCGAAGTGTGCAAACATTATCATATTCTTTCAAAAGCTCCTCCACCTGTGAACAAATAACAGACAATTGATTATATATAGCTGGTATACCATATATGCATAATAAAAATAATAATTAAAAAAGAAATATTAATTACAAATTACCATAGCTTTGGTCTTTGAATAAAGGAACCGATGAAATTGGGTTTGTCTTCTTCCTTAAAACCGATTCCAGAACCCTCCGGGTGTTTAGCATCATATTCAAAAATGCATCCAGTTGCAAAATTTATCATTAAGAGCCCGTGTTCTCTGCAGACATCTGCTAAGTTAAGTGTGCCAGAAACATTGGTACGGATGGTTTCTGTTTTGTGAGATTCACACCAATCAACATTTGGTCTGCCAGTAACACCAGCAGCATTGAAAACATGAGTAGGTTTAATGGTTTGAATATCAGCCAAAAGCTGTGAACGGTCTTCCAAACGACCTTTTCCATACTCATATTGAATTTGTTGTTTTTCACATAATTTCCCAAGTAAACCACCGATCCAACCCGTTTTCCCATAGATCAGGAACTTCAAAGCTGGTTTCTTAGAAACGCTAGTTTTTGAACTAGGAACCTGAACACCGATCTGAGAAGTATTGATTGCCAAATTAGCTGATTCAAATTCAGCATTTTCAGGTCCGTCAACGAGCCTATCCACACCTCCTGGCATCATTAACATTCTTGGATGAGGAAGAAGTGCCCCGGAGACATCTCCCCACCAATTAGGGTTACTGGTGTACCACTCGATGGTCTTTTTCAAACCTTCTTCCCATATGGTCCTTTCAGACCAACCCAAGCTCTTCAACTTCTCATCATCCAAGAAATATCTTTGATCATTGAAAGGTCTGTTTTCTACAAACTCGATGCTTGAATCAGGATCCATATTAAACAGCTTGCACATATCTTTCGCCACATCAATAACCCTCCTTTCCCTTTTGGTCCCTATGTTGTAAACATGACCGACTTCTCCTTTGTGAAGAATTACCTCAAAAGCTTCAGCAACATCTTCACAGTAAAGATAACTCCTAACATTAGAACCATCACCATGAATCGGAAGCGGTTGTCCTCTCATAGCTAAGAGAATGAACTTAGGGATAAGCTTCTCGGGGAACTGGTTCGGGCCATAAACATTGTTTCCTCGTGTGGTAATAACAGGCAGCCCGTAAGACCTAGCATAAGCCATAACAAGCATTTCCGCACCAGCTTTTGTGGCTGAATACGGGTTAGTAGGAAGAAGCTGTGAAGCTTCATGGTTACCAACAACAGCATCCTCGTCTGTTTCACCATAAACCTCATCTGTACTCACATGAATAAACCTTCTGATCTGGCCAGTGACCTTGCAAGCTTCTAGCAGCACGTGGTGCCGTAAATATTATTCTTCGTGAACTCAAAGCTGTTGCCAAATGAGTTATCAACATGCGTCTGCGCAGCAAAGTGCATTATCGTATCAATAGATTCAGTGATCAGAAGGTAGTTAACCAGATCAGCACTACCAATGTCACCCTTCACAAACTTAAAGTTGGAGACGATCTAGACGGATTCAGGTTCTTAAGATTTGAACAGTAATCAAGCTTGTCAAGCACAACAATCTTGTAATCAGGGTAGCTTCTGATTAGCCGGTTTGCAACATGAGAGGCAATGAAGCCAGCAGCCCTGTGATAAGAATGTTCTTTGGCGTGTAACTAGCCATACCGGATCTGTCCCCAAGTAAACAAACCCAAATTTAAATAACAACTCACATGATGAAAACCTTTACGAATCTTAATATAAGTATTTAACAGCACAAAGAACACGTAATTGCCACAAATCTAACAACGTTATACAGAAATGCACAATTCAATAAGCTAAAATGATCACTAATCCACAACTTAATCCTATTTATACAGAAAAAATAGACGATATTTAAGTAATTAACAGCACAAATAAATAACACATAATTGCCAAAGAACATGTCATGTGTGACAAATCTAACCAACGTTCTACAGAAACGCAGAATCAATAACGATGCAGGTTATCCACAAGTGAGAATTGAAGATTATTTTCATTAATTATTTACATTTCAATTTCCTATTTCATCATATTTGTTTCCTCAACACATTAAAATTCTACACTATAAGTAAGGATCTAGGGTTTATAGTTTCGTTAGTTTCGAGTTTTGATTATTGTGAACAACACCGTTAAGGTTTCTTCGAACCATTCGGCTCTTGAAGCTTTTAATTTAATCATCGCCATTTGATTGCTTCCATATCCACATCATTTAAGCTAATTGATCACTAATCCACAGCTTATCCTATTTAACCACAAAATATGCAATAAAATCCAAAAGAATAGAGTTTATATTTTATAATCAACTACTTGTCTATCCTAACTCTAATAAAATTGCAAATCAAACAAAATGGCAATGAACTGATACATTGAATTGCACATTGAACATTAAACCTAAATTATGTAATAAAACTAACCAGATCTAGATCATATTACACATTTACTCGAATCAAATGAAACAGTAAAGCAGATCTGAAGAAAATAAACGATAGGTGTGGAGATCGTAAAGTAGAGAGTAAGATCGAAGCTTCGAAATGTTGTTTATAATAAACAGATTAATATAGAGAAATGTGAACTTACATAAAAATTATTATTAATCTCTAGAGAGAGAGAGAGAGATCTGGAGCAGAAAGGTGATGAAGAAGAAAGAGATCACGAAATTTGACGCGAGACTCACGGAGTAGCAACCGACGCCTGGATCGATGAATACATATACAGGAGGTATATATACATGTGTATGGTTCACCTCAACATGATTCTATGTGTTGTATGCCGGGACGTCGGGTGCTAAACAGGTCGTGTTTGCGGATTGGTGGGTCTAACTTGATCTGAACCTGAAAATTGTTCATTAATTTGAACATGACCCGAACCTGAAATTGACCCGAACACATTTAGAGTAAACCCGCTAATTTCGTGTTAGGTTCAGGCCGTGTTTTCGGTTCGTGTCAGAAATTCACACCCCTAATGAAGAAATAACGAGTTATAATTACCTCAAATAGACAATCATGGTATTAAACTCGTGGTTGCTGCAGGAACAATCCTTTGCACACACTCGTGACTTCGAACCAACCTACAAGAAAGGAACAAGAGGGTCATACGAATAGAGGCGACTGCTAGGTAGTCGAGATCGACTCCAACGAACAGACACAAAAATGGTGTTGGCTTGCTAAGTGCAACATAACATGTCTATACGGGGGAGGGGTGACCTTTATATGGAGCACGCATGGGCCAAACATCACTAACTCTTAACCACAACGGTGGGCATGTGCCCGAGTTAAGGGGTGCCTCCCCCCGGCTCAATATATTAGAATAAAATAATATGGCATTTAATGTTGTCAAAATGGCGCGAAATAGTACTACCTTTTACTGCCACGTGGCGTAGCCTGATTGACTGCACCGATGTACTTTCTAACAGGCAGAGTGGGTTTGACCTTCTGGAGGTGTCTGATGTGATGTCTGATCGATGGCATGGCGACGTGGGCTGCACAGTACTGTGACATAACTGTGCACAACATGGTGCAGACATGGGAGCTGTCACATTACTGTAGTTGTCAGAGTGGTTGATCAAACCCTGGCACGTATCGTCTTCTAATTGGTTGGGCATGCGCCTAGACTTTGACCGGATCATTCTAATTCAGGATCTTCCGTACGCATTCGTACTTATGTACGATGTTGCCAGGTTGTCCTGCGCATGTGTGCCTGCGTGGAGATTCCCTTTTGGTGGCGCCATCACCAAGCCTCGCGGAGATAATGTGCAGATGAGTCTTCGTGTGCACTGAAGACTACTGAAGTTGAATGGTCATGCGCATGTATGTCTCCGCGGGAGTTTCGGAGTTAAGCTGTTTCGTGGGTTAGGGTCCTCATTTGCGTGAGGATTTGGGACCCTATCCCTTCACCTAATTGTTGATGTGTTCTGAAAAACACCTTAATAATATGTTACTTTTGTATACATTTTAGTTATTTGTGTCGTGTTTTTAGTAGTGTTTAGTCATATTTAGTGTTTTTATATTTTATAGGTTGAATAAGAAAATGAGTTGAAATGATGATATTAGTAGTGTAACTTTGAGATAAAAGGAAAATGTCCATAATGATGTTAAAACATGTAAATGGAGAAGCATTATTATCTAAATCAAATGGACATTCTGTAGAAATAATTATGTAGTTCAACAAAAATATGAGGCACTAATTAATATGGATTAAAGTGAACATTTTTATGTTTAAATTTAACGTAATGTGTGTTGATTAAATTGCTTTTATGTATGATTAGACTATATTAATAAAGCAATTGATTTGAACAGTGGTTCCTTGCTGAATCACCTCCCTGCTGTCTGTTTCATCTCCTTTTATGACACGTGTTTGTGAGAGGTTTCATCTCATATGTCTTGGGTTTTGTTGACATCTACTTTTTTTTCTTACGGCCTCTGGCCTGATTCCGATCCACCACCAACGCCACCCCCTCCGGTGATAGGGGGTTTTGGGACCGCTGGTTTCATCCGGTCGTTGACTCCAGCCTCGCCGCCACCCCCTCCGGTGAGTCCGGATTCACCTTCGTTGCCGCCTACCTCCACCCTGTCGCCTACTCCATATGTTACCGATGGATGGTGGTGGCGATGTCACTCTTTAGGGGCTCTGGACAGACGAGGGCCGACGGACATGGTGGTGATTTCGGTTTCAGTATTGGCTATAGATTGTTGCGATTTGTGGCTTGGTTGTGATGAGTTGAAAGTATTTTCCGACGATTGATGACGATGGCATGGCAAGGACGGTGGATGGCAGGCTTTACCTTGCAACCCGTCTTGCAGCCAAGTTTTCGATAAACTCTGAACCACAGAAAGCCTGCTTCTTTTGGATTGTTGGATTTTTTATGTTTCTTTGAGGTTAGGTGTTTATTTTGGATCGCTTGATTTGTTTCTCTGTTCGTTTTTGTGTTTTCATCTGATTGTTGATTTAATATTGCTAAACCATTGCCATTATCAGCTATTGATTTGCTCGATGATGATGTGCCTTTGCTTATCTGAGAGAAAGAACGGTTTTCAAGTTGGGTGTTTTCATCTATTGATTACATAAAAGCTGTTTAGTTTTGACGGGTTATTGTTTGGTCATGATTGTCATCTGTAACAAGTTAATACAAAACTAAGCTTTTGGGAAAAAAATGGGTAAAGAAGTCGGTTTAAAACCACCGACATGGTCCACCGGTACAGTCGCCATCACTTAAACTGTCACCGGTAGCTGCGACTTTGTTACCGTCACTTCCTCTGTCTAACTCTTTCTCTCTCTATATTGTGGCATTGGCAATAGAAAGAGAATATTAGATTGATCAAGTAGATTGGAGCGTAAGATCTGGTTGTGATATCTGAAGGATAATGAATTGATATTATCATGTAATTGTGAATGTGCATTAAAGATAAGTAGGTTAGTGGTAGAAAACTGGCAGGAAGTGAGTAGAGTGGTTTAATTCGTGAGTTAAAAAGGTATTAAAGGTAATTGGAGAGAGTATTTTGCACCTAGACTATATTTATAATTGAACACAATAGGAAATAGACTTGTGTATCAAGTTGCTTTGGGGCCTTTGAGCTAGGACCAGAATGGCCTGAAAGTTGGGTGGAACATGGACCAGACATTTTCTAGATCAATCTAATACCTAAAGTAGCTCGTAGGTTGCTCACACAAAGGGTGAGTGCCATATGTTCCGTAGACGGTCGTCTACCTCTAGCTCCCAGGCGAGGACTGTCGTTGACGTCTCCTTTTCTTCACCTCATATGTCTTTGTTAGGAGATGTTAAATTGTAAATTTGATTTTGATTATGGATGTCTGATTTTGTGCCACAACGATTTTTTAGTGTTATTTTGGTCTGGCTTTTGGTTGTCTCATCTACGGTTAGTGTTTTCTTTTCGTTTCTTAGGGTTCGCAAAGTAGTATTTCGGGTGGAGCAACATGGTTCGTCAACAGAATGAAAGGTTAGTTTTTGTAGTCATAATCTTTCTATGGTAACTAATTTCAAGTTCAATGCAAGATTTGCATGTGAACAAATGATGTTTGATCCTAAACAGGTTTGCCAAGAGTCAGGACTACCTAGGTCACTCTTGGGTCATATATGCTTGGCCAAACCTGATTAGGGAAAACATTTGACCCATTAGAAGTAATAACAAACATCGATTCATTCGTAACTAATTAATTTGACATTGCCATCTCCTGAAAAATTCTTAGGCCAATTTTCAAAACACATTTTTACAACCAATTTTAAGGCAACACAAACAAATGTTCTTGAATGATAAATGTATTAATAACTTGATGTCATCTGAATATACAATCTTTCAACGTAACATCAACCAAGACGTCACAGTAGCGTTAGATTTCGGGGCTGAAATACAGATAATTGCCCTGACATGATGAAGGGAAAATTAATATACAATGGTAAGTAAATTAGTCGCGGACGCGGTGACGTGATGAAGCCATCTATTTGGACCTCCAGCCCTAAACCCCAAACGACAGGACTTTCATTGCTACCCACCAGGTAAGTTTTTGGGAGTTTATGTTACCATTTATGTCAATACTACCCACTCTCTGTTTTTTTTAATCCGATTGAAGAGTGCTTTGTATTTTGTTAAGATCCGTAAATGGTTTAGTTGACTTTTCGTGAATCATGATAAACCATTGGGTTTTTCTTTTAAAGTTAAATTTTAGAGTTTATGTTTTTTTGTAAGTGATGGTTTGTTAATAAGGATGATGACTTAATCAAAGCCTCTTGACTCTGGATGTGGTTTCTTTGAAAAATTCTGCACGCCAATTGGCTATGCATGATGTCGGTCATAGTGAGTACAAATTATACTCAAAATATATTTTTTAGCTAATAAAATTTAGTCAATTTTAGACTCTTGCCAGGTATCATTTGGTATTGTTATTTATTTTGTAAAAATGATGCAGTTGAATAAATTAAAAAGAAGATTCGTTATTCCTATTTGGTAACTATAATCATCAAAACATGAAGTAAAAGGTAGAGAAAATATGCTTTGTTGGTTTCTTGTGTTTTACAAGGAGCAACAGAGGCTGGGTTGTGTTGACATAAATGGTAATTGTTGTTGTTCATGTCCCACAAAACAATACATCATAGGGAATGAGACAATGGTTGTACGTTTCGCAAGCTGAATATTGGATAAAGTTAGCTGCAGGCAAGATAAAACAAATTTTCTATTGAACGTATTAGTGTACTTGCTTAATATTATTAAGGGCACAATAACTCCAGCTATGAATATTTAGTTTCAAAGATCTAATTTTAACTGTCTTTGTGGGAGGTTTTAAGCATTATTCTTTGGGCCCTTTCAACCTGTTTCTTTCCGGCTAATTTTCTTTATATTCGACCATTAGCCAATAGAGGGGAGAAACTTAACGGACAGGCACGTTTAGTGGAAGCATTTTTGAATCTAACATTTTTAGGAGGTACTAAGTATTAGAATTTAGAAATGCTCTGAGCCCTTTTGACCTACAATTTTCTTTTGTTTATATGTTCACCATTAGAGATAAACACATATTCTGAAATGACCCATTCATCAGTATCTGATTGCATTTACTCACAAGTTTCTTTATGTAACAGTGCACCAAAACTCTTCATGCTATACGCCGGATAACACACAAGCTATGAAGCTTGAGAACATACACCCAGTCAGCGGCTGCCAAATTGCCAGGTGGACTCACTAATGGTGGGTCGTCAGTCGTCACTCACACATCCATGCAGTCAGGTGTTGGTATCTTGGTTTATCCGGAAGGGACGACATGCCACCAAATGTACTAATGAATCAGAATTTAAATATGGGAATGATGCATGGAATGAATGGTGAAGGGATTATTAAATCAGAATCTGGATATGCAGAAGAACCCCCATTTATGCTCAATCCTTCAAATAACGTTTTAGAAAGGCATCCTGTAATGCCAGATGTGCCCATTCTCCGTTTATTGGTGAAGATTCAAACCCGAAGCCAGTGAATGAACCAAATTTTAGATCCGATGCACCATCGTTTGGGTTTTTGGGTAAGATACCTAGAAACTTTAGCATGTCAGATTTCACAGCCGATTTCAACATTCTTGAATGCTAATTGTTGGATTTCATATTGGTGTAGGTATAAGTCTGAGGTGTGTTCAAAACTCCTGGTAATCTTCATTTCTCAATCCATTTTCATTTGATTTATTATGTTATCATTTTGTGTTGTAATTTGTATAGATTTGAATACGCGGGAAGTTGATTTGCCAAACTACCAAAAACCTTTTGGGTTTTGAATTGAAAATTTGATTCAATATGACGAGTTGTATATGGGTAGTGTCCAACACGTACTTGCAAAAAAATTAAACATAATCCTAACAGCAGTATCGTTTTGCCGACATCCACAACCTTGAGCAGTTGAACGGTGGCGTCGAACACAGCGGTTACTTCTAACAATCACTGAGTTAACTGGTCCAACGAAAAGCTTCTGGTAAATGCTTTCGACTCTTGAATGTTAATCAAAAGCATCTATTTTTTATTACATTTGAAACCTATATGAAAGGATGGTGTTTAAATTGATTTAATTCGCTGATTAGAGTCATGAAATTGCATCGTTGATCATGAAAACGTTTTGTTATTTACAGTCGAAAATGAAAGCAAACAACTTTTTAATGCATTTTTCTTGGGCAACGCTTTTGCATAAACACTATATGAACGTAGTGAATCAACTATGACTTCAGATACTAAAAGCTTCTTGATTGGTGTTTACATTTCAATCCATTTACTAATGATGCGTTGATTCAGTTTATGTTGCTTTCATAACCGGTCAAAAGATTGAATGTCATCTGAGATGTTTTTTTATTCCACGGATTTCTTTGAATCATATTATTCAAAAGAATAAGACGTATAGTGTTTTCCGAATAAAAGGTATTTTACTTTTCTGTTTAACCTGTTGGCTGCTATTGCAGTGCTCAACATCTCTGCCTCGATTTCCAAAGATGTGGTGAGTAGAATTAATTAGTTTTGTTTTCCAGTTGATGGCACTACTTCTTTACTAGATTAAAATTATACTATGTTCATATATTGACGAATGAAATGTTCAAAGGGGCTGAGGTATATCATCAAAGAAAGATCGAATCTCATATCTTTCTTTGTTATTTGAAGACTTTCTTGGTTTAATGCACTATACGTTTGGTTTTTGTACCAAATGGTAGTAAAATTTGCATGCATACAAGTAGAAATTGATCGAGTACAACTATGAAATGGGTGTGAGATCAGTTTTGGGTTGACGACAGAGGTTGAAAGCTCGACAGTTTGCTTGCACTTTATTTGGCTTATGAAGTGCGTGATCAAAACTCCTATAAGCAGTTATTACATCTCCGGTTATATATGACTATAAAAAGAAACTAACAATATATGCAACATTATTTTTTTGTAGCAGATGACATTGACACGAAAAAGAACTCTATACCGATTACCCGGACTAACAAAACCTTACAACTACGACAGTCAGGTTCTCCAGCGTGATCCAAGACAATTTACAAGGCCAGATAGTAACTTAGGCGCAACGCGCCGTTTGTATACAACTAGTTTGTTTAGTTAGTACTTGGGAATCAGACCATTAATGCCTCACATGGGCTTAAAAAAGAGATGAGATGAAGATTTAAATAAATATGGGCTTAGAGTTGTGGACTTATGGGGATAAAATGTTGAGCTAGAATTAATATCGGGGAGCCCACAAAAGAGGTAGTCGGTGATGTTTGTGAGGGAATTAAAAAGGGGTGATCGAGAAGAATAAAAAAAAAGATATTATTGGACGGACGGCAGAATTTTGGCGGAGGAGGAGGTCTTGACGGGACGCACGAAGGCACACGAGGAATCTTTTTATGGTGGTTCTTCCTTCTAATGACCGGCATATCTATGATTATGCAGCCTTTGGCTGCTTTGGTATGCAAATCGATAAAGGATATAAGTGAGAGTATCCGGTGGTGATTATTTTGTGCTCTTCTCCAATGGATGGTTCTTATTAGTAAGATTATCTAAGCTATTTTTGTTATTTGTTTGGATCTAGTAATCTAAGCATTTGATGTTTTTTTGTTATTTGTTAACTGAATTGTAAAGGGTTATATTTTATTTGAAACCTAGTTCTTTAGCCTTCAATTCCCGAGAGTTCTAGTAATTGGGATCTATTGGAAAAGGGTTGGTTTGGTAATTTATAATTGATAATCGTGTGATAACCTCTCGTTGTTTTGCAATCAGAGTACTTTGTCCTCGTTTTATCACAATCATTTAGTTAACATAATCATGTCTATGTGGTTTTCCAAACTGAAAATTAGGTTATTGAACTTATCTTTGAACTTGAAATTCGGAGTAGATCGCTCGTTCCTCAGAGTTGTTTTTTATTTAAATCAATTTTAGTTTTCATTAGTATAGTTACTTAATCAACCCAAAATTTAGTTTTAAATTAATTTAGTTATTTTTAGTTTAAATAATCAAACAAAACGTGTAATATTAACCACATGCTTCTCGTGGATTCGATACCTGACTTACCTAGCTACCTAGGTTATTTAGGTTTTTGCATGACCCTAACGACAAGTCATCAATTGTATGTATGAATGTAATGATTGTATTTTATTTTTTCAATTTTTGTATGAAAAATATGAATATTAGCTTAGGATGAGATCAGTACCAGTACTGGACCTTATAGTATTGATACCGAAATTTGGTTCAAACCAAAACCAAATACCGTGCCTTATATGTTCAGTCAATATCCATAAAAGTTTTGAACCATATCGTACTGCATAATACTGATACCAGGATTGAGCTAGAGGTGGGGCCGTTACCCCTCACCACCTGGCCCTCTTTAGTGAATGAGGGGTGGTGTTGTGGCGCTACCCAACTAAAGTGTCTGGGAGTGTTAGCCCGCACCAGTCACACCCCGCCTAAGCGGAAACGCGAGGTGAGACGAACATGGTGATCACAATCATTGTTTATGAGAAATACGAAATGACATTTATTTCATCAAACACATAAGTCACATAATCGTATACAGATTACAAATCCTAACAAATGATTCAAACAGCTACGTCAAAATCACAAAACAAAGCCTTCTTCATGCAATCCTAAACTTGGATCCTTAACGGCCTTACTTGGTTTCCTGAAAAACATGCTTACAAGTGTCAACTAAAAAGTTGGTGAGTTCGTAGGTTTTGTTGACTCGATAAAACAATTTTGTTGCTCAGAAAGTTTCGTTGTCTGTGTCCATGCAGAATATAGTTACCATGAGCACCATAACCAAACCACGACGTTCATGTTCACCCCGCCCCAATGCCTTGTCACAGGACATTGTAAAGTATGGATAATATGCATTCATATGTGTTAGCGCGACTAACAGCGAAAGGGGGTGTCAACCCAAATAGTACTATTCATATGATCCACGGCTTATTGCTAAGCTAATGGTTATAGTTGTCCGGGGAATTTTTGTTGATCTGTGACAATTGTGGGTCTGTAGCATGTTTCTCCCCCGAAGTTGTAAAACAGTAAAAAGGGCCACGAAACTCACCTGATGTCTGGTTATATGATCTAGCAAAGCAGAAGTAACTATTGTTCCGACAAAAGGTGCCCTATAACGTCAGAGATATCTTAAGTTTTGTGTACTTGTTGTTTATCATACAAGTTGTTCACCCGACTTGTGGACCTTTGTACTACGTATATGGGGGCCAATGTTTATGCACGTGGCAACTATTACACATCTGGTTTGTACTTGCAAAGTGTATTGTTTTGATCCAAAAATCGGTTCCTTGACAATTATTAAAGCCGAGTGTGATTTAAAAACATTAACCATGATGTGGGTTCATTCACTAAATTGATTTGTGTCACTAAGTGTGTGGTATGTGGTTATATATAAGTGTACATGTGTGTGTTTCAAAATTAATCAACAATAAACAAGACAATGCTTTTAGAAAATCATTAACTTATATGCAAGATAGGGTCGATTACTAGACGACTAGGGGTCGAGGGTTGGGTAACAAGATGGTCGAGGGACTAGAGGTTAAGGGAGGTTAGAACTTACCTCGAGTCTTGAGGTTTACAAGCGAAACCTTGGGACCTTCGGATGCTTCCTATGGCTAGCCTTTGGAGAAGTTGGTTATAGTTTTGAGAGGGGTTAGGAGGAAGTCGAAACCTTGTAAGGGTTCTTGGGTTTGTGTTGGTGCAATTTGAGTGATCATGGAACTCCCTTTATATAGGCCATTGAGATGGTGGGTTGTCATTGATTAGGAAAAGCTAGTTATGGGGTAGTTTCCAAATTCACATAAGCTTCATGGTTGGCATCGGCTCATGCCTTCCAAAGATGAGGG
>JAUTDX010003402.1:0-45369 GCA_030844895.1 Ambrosia x helenae | reverse complement strand
GGTTCGACCTAGGGTAAGGTCGAACCAAGACCATATATACTGATTCGACCCTCATGAAGGTCGAATGAAAGTCTGGTTCGACTTCAAGGGTGCGAACCAAACCTGACTATAAATACCACACTTTGAAACTTTTTCATCATTTCACAACCCCTAACTCGCCTCCAAGTGCTCTCTCTCAACCCAAAACTGTAGGGAGAAGTTTTTGATCTCGTTTTTCAGATCCTAAGCCAAAAACACGTCCTATAAACATAAACAAGTGAAGATTCAAGGTGTGTTCTTCATCTAAAACCTTTTAATCAAGTTTCATTCGTTTTTATCAAACCATAAGTGTCCAGATCTAATTGAAACAAGTTTTTATGAATAAAAACCTTTCTAACATCCTTCTACACTAAATCTATTCATTAATAATGAGTTCTCTTACAAAACCCCTTGGTTAATTGTGTTAAATGATGTGTTTGTGGGTTATGTGATATGAGATGATGAAGTATGATAGATGTTTTATTATTGATTTAGGATTGCTTTAGATGATAATACATGGTTATTATAAGGTGTAATTGATGATTGATGGATTTTCACCATTTTGGGGGTTTTTATGATTAGAAGTAGGGTTTGTTCTTGATAGTGTTGATGATGATATGATTTGGGGGTTTATTGTACATGTCGAATCCGTTGCATAACAATCTGTTCATGAAGTTGTATTAATAAGTTTCCATTTTAGGTAAAGATTTTAATGCATTGATGTGACATTTCCCATAATATGCCATTTTGGGAAAGATTGTGATTGCTATGTGAAATGAACGGATTTGTATGTGAAATTGGTTATGATTACATGTGGTTAGGATAAATATAATCAACCGCTGTGATTTGTGACTTTTCGTGACGTTTTCGGGCGTTTTGACGAGATTTGGTGCGTTTTTAAACGATTTTGCAAACCTTAGGGTCGAACCAAGAGTCATACGGTCGAACCAAAAGTAAAAGGGTCGAACCAACCCATTTAGTTACCCATTCGACCCATCAGTTTGAATTACAAGCTTTCATTCGACCTTTCGACTGGAGAAATGGAAATTTGATTCAAACTAAGTATTTTATGTTGTAAACTATGTGTACTTGATCCATTAGTGTAACAGGTCACCAACAGGATGTCGGGTCTGTCCGTGTGTCGAGTCAACGTTCAAACACATTTTCAAACACACGTAGTCATGATCTGGACAATCGGGGACTAGTTAACCTACGTGTTATTAGTCAAAACACTTATAAAAACTTTATGATAGGTCACCAATAGTTGGGACTATCAACTCGTGTCGGTTATTCTTTTGATTTGAAGACGCAACCTAAGGTGAGTTTCACGGCCCCATTTCACATACTTTCTCATGGGGGAGAGAAACATGCTACACACTTTGGATACGTATAGATCATGTTAAGCTATGCTATCATTTGTTTACTATGCGACTCATCTAAATCCCAAGGAAACCACTAATATGGGTATATAGCGGGGAAATGTGGATAAATCTATTGGGCGTGACAAACCCCACTCAGGTCGGCTGGGAGCCGGACGAGTGCATATTGTTTCAAACACACAGGGCCTACTGGAGATGACGGTAGTCCGAAGGGTACACACTATTGGAATAACGCAGTTAGTAATGGTTTCAATCGTAGTAATAACATACATTACGTCTGGCTAACGTTCACATAACATAGTGGTAACGGGAATGATCTTACACACATATGGAAACTATTTTTACAAAACCTGAGAACTCACCAGCATTGTATGTTGACATTTTTAGCATGTTTTCTCGTGTACTTACTTTTAGATTATGGTTTGTTATGTCTTTGAGTACTTACTTTTAGATTATGGTTTGTAAATTGTTAAATACTTCCGCTGTGGTTGTTTGAATTAATACATTAATCCTCTTTAATCTTTATTCCAAAGTTGCATGATAAAATTTATGAGAAAATCACACGTCATTTTCCCAGATGTGGTATGTATGTTTTATAGCCAGGTTAAAGGTTAATCATAAATATAGCTATGGTTAAAAATCAATTTGAGTAGCCTCTCCCATATCACAACGTGCACTGTACACAAAACATAGAAGTCATAATTTTCTTGCACGAGTCTTAACCCCACACCTCTTAACTCGTATCAATACTTATTATTGTCTCCATATAAATTCAATTACCTAAAATAACTAGATGTTCTATGCAAAGTTATAACGGATCTCGAGAGGATGATTAAGAGCTTCTTATGGGGAGGATCGGGGGATAGGTACAAAATGCATTAGGTTTGTTGGGAGAGGGTAGCGTGTCCGAAGAAGTCGGTGGCCTTGGGTTATTGAAGCTGTCCTATATTAATACTCCGCTCTTGTGCAAATGGGGTTGGAGGTTTAAAACGGACAATAATAGCATGTGGAAAGCTCTCATCGACTCTATTCACTCAGGAAGGCGGTCGTGGGAGTTCTTGCCAGCTCTAAAAGCCATTAGCGGATTGTGGGGTAATATTGTTAAAGTCTTGTCTAGAACGATGACCGCTGAGGTGCCGTTACGTAGGTTTTTCAAGGGCGTGGTGGGAAACGGGGTTGGTATATCTTTCTAGATTGACCCATGGATAGGTCTGGGCCCTTTGAAAGACTTATGTCCAGCCTTATTCTTGCTCGATAAGGTGAAAGAGTGCTCTGTTCAAAACCGGATATCTAGCGATGGGTTTTGTTGGGAGTGGAGTCACAACCCAAATTCGGAAGCTAAGATCGAGGAGTTGCATTTTTTAGAGTCATTCCTGGAGTCGGTTGTTCTTTGTAATAGGCCGGACTCGCTTGGTGACAGTTCTGGTGAGTTTTTGTCAAGGAGGTTAAAAGGCTTTTGTATAGCGGGTGTGATTTCAACAACAACTATGTGATCGATTGGTGCAAGTTGGTTCCGGCGAAGTGCAACATCTTTGGTTGGAGAGCTGTGTAAAAAATCTAAGATCTAACACTCTAATCTCTCAAATATTCAACAACAAACACAATAACAGACATGAACAAGAGTTATAGCGACAAAACGTGACCAAAAATCTTATTAGTTACCCAAACCAAGAAAACGCCCAAACCAAACCCTAGAGATTCAGTAAAACACTGAATCTCTGTAAATACAATGTCTATGATATCTGCTGATTAATATAATCAGCAGATGATAACAGAAATACAAAGATAGGCTATAGAAATCTTACAGAGAACCCTAATAACCTGAACAACAATACAGAGAGAAAGAGTAAAGACGAACAAGTGAACGAATGAACCATCTGGAAACCCTAGAGACCTTTTATACCAGCTCGTAAACAACTTTACATCATTAGCCCTCAATATAACTTGATCTGGACAGAAATGATCCCTCTAGGTAATCATAATAGCTCCGGTACCCTTGAACTTTACTTACCTGCACAAACTTAGAATGCAACATGTGAAACAGTCCAAACAACTTATCTAACGTGTGATATTTCAACACTCCCCTTTGTTTGATCGTTGAACATGTCAAACAACTTTAACCTTTCACACATTAATCCATGCTGACTAACATTTAAACCTTTAGTAAAAATATCAGCAACTTGAGACTCAGAATCAACTTTAACTGTTTCAACAAACCCCAGTAGCAACTTTTTCTCTCAAAAAATGTAAATCAATTTCAAAATGTTTACATTTTTCATGAAAAACTGGATTGGCAGCTATAGAAATAGCAGCTTTACTATCTGAATACAGTTTTACAGGAAGATCACACTTAACATTCAATTCAGCCAATAAATTTACAACCCAAACAAGTTCACAGGTAGCAGAACACATAGCACGATATTCTGCTTCAGCTGTAGACCTAGATATTGTACTTTGTTTTTTACTTTTCCAAGCTATTAAACAATTACCTAGGTATACACAATATCCTGTTACAGATTTTCTTGTTTCAAGGCATTTTGCCCAATCAGAATCAGCATAAGCTATTAAAGAAAAATTACTCCCTTTTTTAAACAGGACACCTTTTCCAGGAGACTGTTTAAGGTATCTCAACAACCTAAGAGCAATTTTCATATGTAACTCAGTTGGCTTATGCATGTATTGGCTAAGAAACTGGACAGAATAACTTATATCTGGTCTAGTAATAGACAGATAAATCAACTTACCTATTAATTTTTGATATCCAGTAATATTATCAAGTAACTTTGAATTTTTTGAAGTTTTATTAGTTACAATAAAACTCTGTTCTATAGGTGTGTTGATAGGTTTACAACCAAGATAACCAAAATCATTTAACAATTCTAAACAGTATTTTCTTTGAGATAAACATATATCTCTACCATTGTACAACACTTCTATTCCAAGAAAATATTTCAAAACTCCCAAATCTTTGATTTGAAAATTTTTACTTAAAAATTTTTTAATTTCATCAATTTCAGAAGTGTTATCCCCAGTTACAATTATATCATCAACATATACTAAGAGAACAATGAAAGACTGTTTATTAGTTCTAACAAACATAGAATGGTCACAACAACTTTGAACAAAACCAATACTAACTAACACAGTTGTCAACTTCTCATTCCACTTCCTTGGAGCTTGTTTAAGTCCATAAAGGGACTTAACAAGCTTGCATACTTTACTATCTTTTTCAGTAAAGTATCCCTCAGGAAGTGTCATGTAGACATCCTCAGTGATAGAACCATAAAGAAAAGCATTGTTAATGTCTAGTTGATACAGAGTCCATCCTCTTTCAACAGCTAGACTAATAACTGTTCTAACAGTTATCATTTTCACAACTGGAGAAAATGTTTCTCCAAAGTCAATGCCTTCCCTTTGATTATAGCCTTTGGCAACTAGCCTGGCTTTATACCTCTCAACCTCTCCACTAGCCTTATATTTGACTTTAAAGACCCACTTACATCCTATTGGTTTTCTCCCAACAGGTAAATCAACTATTTCCCAAGTTTTATTTCTATTGAGGGCTTCCATTTCAGCATTCATTGCTTCAATCCATTTAGGATCTTTGGCAGCCTCTCTATAAGTACTTGGTTCAACAGTTTTATTTAACATAGATACAAAAGACAGGTTCTCAACAGACAAATGAGAGTAATTAACTACTTTTTCTACACCATATTTAACCTTTCCTTCTATAACAAACTCATCAAATCTTTTTGGAAAAACAGAGTTCCTATGAGACCTTCTTAGACTACTACTATCAATCCTATTTCCCTCAGGAGTTGTATTCTCAACATTTGAACTCTCAACCCTGGGTTGAGCAGTCCCTTTACAACCTGTGCTCCCAGGCTGCAAATCAAACTGATCATTAAGGCTATGATCATTATGATTTACCCCCCTGGCAGCCCTGGGAAAGTCATCTACTTCTGACCCAGGAGAGTGTTCATGAGAATTACTGATTCCCCCTTCATCATTGGGAGGATTGTTATTATTATTATTATTATTAGAGTCATTGAAAAACCTATCAGTGCTTATGTTATCATAGTTGTCAAAAAAATTTAGATTATCAAGATTATTATAAAGCAATTTATCTTTTCCTTTATATTTATAAGGAAAGATATTCTCATAGAATTTTACATCCCTAGAGTAATCAATTTGTTTTGTTTCTAGGGAAAACAGTTTATATCCTTTCTTAAAAGGAGAATAGCCAATTAAAATACACTTATCAGACCTACTATTCATTTTATCAGTTTCATTTAAAACAGTCTTAAAACATAAGCACCCAAAGGTTCTTAAGTGACTAACAATTGGGGGGAACCCAAAAATTTTCTCATAGGGACTCTTACCATTTAAAACAGAGGAAGGAAGCCTGTTTATTAAGTAGGCAGCAGTTAGAACACATTCAGACCACAAGTACAAAGGTATACCACTTTGAAAAAGAAGAGCTCTAGCTATGTTTAAGAGATGTCTATGCTTTCTTTCCACAACACCATTTTGTTGTGGAGTGTAAGCACAAGATGTTTGGTGAATAATACCTCTTTGATTACAAAAATTAGTCATCTGTTTGTTTACAAACTCTGACCCATTGTCACTTCTAAAGGTTTTAACTGACTTCTTAAACTGTGTTTTTATTAGTTCATAGAAAATACTTATGTTCTCAAACACTTCACTTTTCCCTTTTAGCATATAACACCATACAGATCTAGAAAAATCATCCACTATGGTTAAAAAATATTTATAACCTTCTTTACTGGTGACTCTATATGGACCCCAAACATCTAAGTGAATTAATTCTCCTAATTCTTTTGTCTTATGTTCACTTAAGGGAAAGGGAACTCTAACTTGCTTTGCCTTATGACATATTTCACAAGGTGTTACACCAACATCTTTAATACTCAGATTTCTCTTTAACACAGCTAGGACTTCATTAGATGGGTGACCTAACCTATCATGCCATAGATTAGAATCACCCATACTGTTAAAACACATATTCACATTACTTACATTATCACCCATAAAATACAGGCCATCATACACATTACCAGTCTCCAGGATTCTCTTGGACTTGGAATCCTGGACATAACAAGCAGACTCATCAAATAAGACACTCATTTTACTATCTCTAGCTAGTTTGTTAACTGAAATTAAATTGACACAGTATTCTGGGACATAGAAAACATCAGTTAGGATAACATTGTTTCCTAATTTGATGTCTCCTATTTTCAAGACCTTGGCACTTGTCCCATTAGGATGTTTCACAGTCATGTCATAACTTGAAACATCCAGACAATTTACCATGTTTTCATCAGTGCTAGCCATATGATGGTTAGCACCTGAATCCATGATCCATTTCAGTAACAAAGCAGACTTAATAAAGCTAGAACAACCAGCAAAATTTTTAAGCAAATCACAGATTTTAGATAACACAGACATACTAGAAAAACCTTGTATAGAAACAGACTCACCACCAGTATTGGAAGAGGAAGTTTCATTTGAAGGTCTCTCACTAATAAGATTCATCAGTTTTGTAATCTGCTCAGATGTAAATGGTAAAGCAGAAGTAGCTGACACAGGACTCTTACTAGCCATATTGACCCTACCATTTCCAGACACATTTCTACCAGATTGACCAGATTGGCCAGACTGACTACCACCTTTTTTCTTATATCCAGGAGGATAACCAACCAACTCATAGCATCTATCAACAGTGTGTCCCAACATGTTGCAGTGTGTGCATTTCAAGTTGGGATTAGGACCTCTCTGTCCTTTCTTCCTACTGTCAAATGATTGACTAGACTTAGCAAGAAAGGACACATTAGATCCTTTAACACTGGAACTAACACCCCTATGTGACTCCTCTCTAGAAATAATAGCAAAGGCAGACTTAACATTTGGTAAAGGATCTTGCATCAAAAGATTAGATCTCACAGTTTGATACATATCATCTAATCCCATAAGAAATTGCATCAGTTTTATTAGGCTATTAAAATCATTAAATTTTCCAGCAGCCTCACAAGAACATGAAGGCAGCTGAACTATAGAATCCAGTTGCTTCCACATAGTATTAAGCTTTTGATAATATTCTGAGACTGAACTACCATTTTGAGTTAGGGAGTTAATCTTTTGATGCAAATTAAACACAACTGATCCATCTACCTTATCATAGGTTTCTTTTAAGTCAAGCCAAACATCCCTGGCTAACTTAGAAAAAACCTGACCAAGAAACAACTCTTCACTCACAGAATTTAAGAGCCAAGACAAGACTACAGAATTACACCTATCCCATTGTTTACTTAAAACATCATCATCAACAGGTTTGACAGTAGATCCATCTATAAAGCCATACTTATTTTTGGCTTCAAGAGCAAGCTTCATAGAACTTGCCCAAACAGAGTAATTCTCTGTACCTTTCAACTTAATAGTGATAATAGACAGAGAACTAGTATCACTAGGATGAATGTACAGAGGATCACCAATATCTAATTTGCTGATGAGAGTATTTGGTGGTACTGGTGGACCTAAACCACTACTAGGATTAACCACAGCATCACCCATGATAACTCAGCAAACAATCAAACAACTAGACAAGCAAAGAAAACAACACAAGAAATCAACAGACAAAAAATACCTAGAGAGCGAAGCTGTGTCAGTGTTCAGATCATGGGTTCATCACTCATAGGTGCCCATGCAGATCTTAACACAGGAGCTCTTTATTAGCTAGATATATATAGTAGTAATAGAGTATATAGTAACCACCACAATATCAGATATCAGACAACACAATGAAACCAATCACAATTAGAGACAAGAATATAATCACAAAAACACAACCAACTATTGAGCCTACTCCGGTCCACCCTAACCCGGACAGTGCTCCTAGACCAAGAAGAGAGAGAGAACTTACAGTGATCTCCAGCAGCAAAACAAGCAATAACACAATATACTGAGATACAAAGAGTCAGAAGAACTTACAGAGTGCAAGCTTCCTATCCAATAGACTTACCAGAAGCAGAATCACACAGTATCAACAATAGTTGACCACAGGAAACCCTAGATCGTCACAAGAAACAATCCAGAAACAATAGACAAGATCTACTTAGTCAGATCAGATCTATTGTTAGAACAAATATGATCAGATCTATTAATAAGATCAGATCTACACAAAAGGAAGACACCAGAGATAACAGACAAGATCTATTATCAAGATCAGATCTATTATCTTAACAACAAGATCAGATCTATTGATTAGATTGATCCTTTAGAACAAAAAATACAGCGGAAACAAGACGAAGACTAGAATCAAGAGCCTGATAGCTCTGATACCATGTAAAAAATCTAAGATCTAACACTCTAATCTCTCAAATATTCAACAACAAACACAATAACAGACATGAACAAGAGTATAGCGACAAAACGTGACCAAAAATCTTATTAGTTACCCAAACCAAGAAAACGCCCAAACCAAACCTAGAGATTCAGTAAAACACTGAATCTCTGTAAATACAATGTCTATGATATCTGCTGATTAATATAATCAGCAGATGATAACAGAAATACAAAGATAGGCTATAGAAATCTTACAGAGAACCCTAATAACCTGAACAACAATACAGAGAGAAAGAGTAAAGACGAACAAGTGAACGAATGAACCATCTGGAAACCCTAGAGACCTTTTATACCAGCTCGTAAACAACTTTACATCATAGCCCTCAATATAACTTGATCTGGACAGAAATGATCCCTCTAGGTAATCATAATAGCTCCGGTACCCTTGAACTTTACTTACCTGCACAAACTTAGAATGCAACATGTGAAACAGTCCAAACAACTTATCTAACGTGTGATATTTCAACAAGCTGAGATGGGGAGGATTCCGACTTTATTGGCGCTTAGAGATCAAAACATACAAGTTCCAGATGTGTTGTGTCCTATGTGCAGGTGTGGGGGCGGAAACGTCCGACCATATCTTCACCTCTTGTTATTATGCTTCGGCTGTTTGGGAATATATATGCAGACGGTGCAAGTTGGCCGGTTTTTTCATTTTTTCTGTTAGGGACCTCCTCGATATTCATAATCATGTCGGGCTCCAAGGTAAAAGAACAGAGGTGGTGCAGGGCATTGTTCTTATTTCGTGCCGGAGTATCTAGAGAGCGAGGAACAAGTGGGTTTTTGAAGGTAAGCCGGTGTGTGTTCAAGACATTATTGGTGAAGTTGAGGCTTTGGGTTTTCTTTGGGCTAGGCATATGGTGAAAGTTGTTGATCTAGATTGGGAGGAGTGGTGTAGATTTGTAACTATGTAAGTCATTTCCTTTGTTTTCTGTTGTGCTTTGTGCCTGCCCTCGTTTTTACGTTTTTTAGCGTTGTTTAATGAAGTATACGTTAAAAAAAAAAAAAAAAAAAAAATAGATGTCACTAAATTCACCAACAATTCAACTGTTTAATGATTATTACAATTCATCAATATTATCATTCATAGATAAACCATCAACACAAACTATTCTACCAATAATTTATAATGGAGCGATTATTAACATAACAAACCTGATCTTAATTAACATTATATATAAAAACGATTGTACAATTATTTAGAGACACTGTACCATTTGAGTTTATGTAGTTCTTAACAAAACTAACGTTCCATTTCACCAGGACCAGCCGGTGGCATCACTGGCAACACGACTCGGTCGTTTTTGCTTGCTGGATTTCCTTCCCATCCTAATTATAGCGAAAGAACGTCAAAACTCGTGTTACATCTTTTTTTTTTTAATTACAGTTTAGACAACAAATTAGTTAATTTTAACTAGTACCAACGAATATTTATTACCTAGGGATGGGTTAAATCCAAGATGCTTAAGCTCACGATACTCCTGACAAAGAGCGCAACACTCACAACAACAGTGGACAAGGCAGTCGTTACAAGGTTGCTCAGGCAACATGTACTGTTGCCTTAATTTAGAGCGATATATATATGAATATACGCATTCACATCCTGTGGTATAAGAGAGCAGGCAGTAAATTGTCGCGTGCATAGCGCAAGCTGTTTTAGATACAAAGAAGGCATTACTTTTCGTCAAAACTAGTTTAAGCAATGCGAATAAATTTACAAAATAGCAACCAACAAAGTCACTCAATGTTTCAATAATAAAATTATAAAATCAATCCTTTTGTCTTTTTATAATCACTCAAATTTAATATATTATTCCAATCTCGTACAACACCACGTTATTAGGCTGAGGGGTGTGGGAGACGGGGAAGTGGTCGGGGAGCTTAGATGGCACTTTCCCCGTCGGGGAACACCCCCTCCCCCAATTTTTGGTGAAACCGGGGATCCTCCCCGACGACTTCCTTATGTTTCTCTCTTGCATGTGTTGACGACGTGGCGGGCAGGGGGTGTCGTATCACACCCCTCTACGTTAGTTTACCTTGATGATGTGACAAGTCATAATCTATTTTTTTTTCTAAATTTTTTTTATCTTTTATGTGGATTTCATAAATATAAAATATTGATATGGCTTATTTAATTAAAGTTAACGAAAAAATGAAATGTGTTTTCTAAGTAAGAAGATTAGTCAATTTTTTGTTTTTTAAGTCTAAAAAATAATTATTTATTATTAACTAAATTCAAAAAGATAATTTTTTCTTTAAATTTAAGAAATAATATATCCAGCATAAAAAAAATACTGAACCAATTCCTTTACTCATTCATGTATCATGTTTCTGTCCAAACAAAAATTATGGCCAAAGATGCCACAATAGTTCCTGGAGTTCATAACAATTCATGTATAATATTCTAAGTAATCGTACAAACGCCATCTCAGAATAAGCTAAAGTCTATCAAATCTGTGTTTTCAGTTCGAAACTCTAAACCAACTTATTTTGTTGTTAATTTCCTCATAAACATAGTAAACAAGATTCATATTGCCATGTTTATAGTAAACTAGTTCCGATTATGGACCAAGATCGGTTAATATATTATTTGTTTATTTAAAAGCCACCTTACTAATCTTATAATCCACCCAAGCATTAAAAACAAAATAAAGAAATGGTAACCTAGTAATTGTATAAGATGGAAGAGTAAATGAAATTTAAGTGACTTCAGATTAAAAAAAATTATTGAGTTACTTTAGTGGAATTCGTGACGTTTTCCATACAATGATCAAACTCAAGTCGAGGACACTTACAAATGGTTCCCTTATCGACAATCTCAGCAATTTGTCCAAAAGTAATGAACGGACACAACACGTCAAGCAACCTATGGTTCCGAAAACAATATGAAAGTCCAACTAATCAAATAATTATTACATGTAACAAATTTCTGTAATATACAATATAACACAATGAATATATGTTGTAGACTTACAACTAGAGCAATCTTTACAGCAGTCACAAAGCCCGTGTGGACCATTGTCTAGGGGCAGTCATGGACAGTGGTGGGATCTCAATGGCGCTTTGTGGAGCCGGTTCGGTGGAAGAATCCATGGTTACACTTTCGTTGAGTTGAGGGTTGAAATGTTGAGGACAATTTATTTATAGGGACAGAGTCAATGATGTGTAGGGGTGTGGACTGAGGACAGAATCGTCTTACAAAGTTATAGTTTCCTTGCAAACCCCTTAGATTTTATTTAGTATATTCTGTTCATACCATGTTTAATTAATGGGATTTAAAACAATACATACAATTTATTTATTTAGTGTAGACAAATTTTACATGATGATAAGTCACTAACTGTAGTTGAATCGGAACATGTATGAGACACACCAACCTTAATGTGGGTGCCATAAGAACCAAAGGGTAAAAAATTGCACTACTGAATTTCTCACTTGATTATTTATATATAATGATAATTCAAATTAGGGCTTTCTAAGTGTATAAGAACTTGCTAAAGTAAACTAAGAGCATCCACGACAATAAATCCGTCCAAAATTACGGACTTGCACATCTTTTCAAACCACAATACCACAACCTTCTAAACCCACTTTTTGTTACAACAATAAACCATTTCAAACTTTACATCACACCTCACATTTACACAAAAAAAAAAAAAAACCAACAAATAATAAGATAGTTTATGTGTGTGTGGCCCCCACCATTGGAATTCCAAACCCGTTCGATGTTCTGGACCACAACCTTGGTTTGGAATTCCAAACCATTTCCTACAACAATAAACCCGTTTGATATTTGAGGTTTGGAATTCCAAACCCATCCATTTGATACAACAATAAAAAGGTCGCTAAGCACGAAGCAGCCTGTTTAGAGAATTAACATGTGTTTCTGCCGTTTGCTTTTGACACATTTGGATCTTTGGCCCCTGAGGCAGTACGTTTTCTAAAACGAGTGCAGAAGGTGGTGGTCCACAGTGACTCGCAGAGCCCTAAGAACCAAGGGTTTGTGTTTAGCAGGATAGGCTTTGTGATTCAAAAGGGATAGCGGCACAACTTGTTGCCCGCTTACCCACCATATAAATATAACTTGTTTTTTTTAGAATGAAAGAATTATATGATACTGATAACATGAAAGATATTCTGTGTATATAAGATATATAAAGAAAATAGGTTTAACATTCATTTAATTATATAAAATTCATGAGTAAACTATAGTTTTCTATTTGTAACGTAAACTTTTGGTCTCTGTGGTTTCTTCGTATTAAATTTGTCACACCACCGCATACTAAGAACACAAAAGGGTGTATAAATTAAAAGTTTTGAAACATCAAAGACAATGATGGTGGGGTGCGTTCTTTGTGAGATATTTTGGCCGTTTCTTTAAATTTAATAAAAGAAACGTAACAAAGTTGGTTTTAGAGACGGTAGTGTTAAGAATGGAAACTTTAGACCCTCACAAGTTATTTTTTTTTAAATAGATGATACATGATTTTTTAATAATAATAAAAAAAAACATAGTGACGAAAATTAAAGTGTACTCAAAATTCAGATTGTACAATGATTAATCCAATTACACATAAAATAAATTACATGTTAATTAGTTGTAGGGTTTTTTTTCTTAATTTGACTAGAAATAACCAGTTAAATTAGTATTCACTTGACAAATTATTTGAAAAAGAAATTAAAGTTGTAGTTCAATATACAAGGGAGGCAAAGATTTCAAATCTCTCGTGGAAGTTATAGTTATGCGTCCGATTATAAAATTATATGAGCACCTCGATTAGGGGGGGGGGGGGGGGGGGGGGGGGGGGGTGGGGAATGGATGTCACACAATTCAAAACATATACGAACTTAACACAAAATTTATGTGTTTAAGTTTACTTTAAATGGGTTTGTGTTACTTGCAGGTTAGGACTCGCTAATCTGTTTAGCAGCTGAACAAGTCATGTTGTTCAACCAAGGTGGGTTGACCCGTTTAACGCATTTGTACTATATTATATTTTTTACAAGATGTTTTTTTTGCATAAATTAAATTGGTTATATATTTTAAGCAATAATTATAACTTGAAAGAGAAATTGACATAAGATTTTATAATTAAAATGTAATTATTTTATAAACACTAGTGGGAAACCCGCGCGTTACGGCGAGAGTGTTAAAAAGAAAAGAAAAATAGACAAAAACATTGAATCATGCACACGCGTGACGGCGTGTTCACTCACCATATTAAAGAAAGTTAAAAATTATCATAGAAAAAGTTAAGTAAGTCGAAACCGCAACATAGAAGAAAATCGAGAAATCAATAATGAAAGCTGTTTTTTTAATCATGAGGTAACGCTTTGCATTTTAAAATTATTACGTTATATTCATACACGTAAAACATGCCTAATCTGATCTTAACTCGACGTCACCGGTATATATGAATAGATAAAAAAGTTTATGTTTATAATGAATTTCAAACAAAGGTTTCATGTAATTACGTCAACTAATCATGATTAAATTAAATGAAAGTGAATTTTCTTCTACAAAAAGTATTTGACATATTGTAATATGCGAAAATTTGATATCGAATTGTTATGATGATTTTAATACGTTGTAATTTAGTTGAATGATTATTAATAGAAAAAACTCTCGATGTTTGATTGACAAGTATTATTTGATAATTTGTGCTATACAAATATCATTATAAATTTTTGTATTCCTAATACCCTAAAGGGAAAGGATTGAAAATTGAAACTTATGTTACGAAGAAAAACGAAGTTTCTTTATTGGTTTTATTTTTATATACGTTTGGATGTAAGTTTCGTTAAAAAGAGAATTGTGTGTGATAATATACAGGTCATCTAAACATAGACGAATAGGTCATGAAAGTTAAAAATTAACACGTGTTTGACGTATTACTATGGAGCATATGAAACTTCACAATTAATTATGCTCGCATGAAGTAGTATCAGGATGTACGTCTGACCTCCTGAAAGTCTCTACCGGGGAGAAACGAAAAAACAAATTCGTAAGTAATTGGATAGGCAACTCACTATAGGGAAAACAGACAATATTTTAATATTAAAAGGGCCATATGTTACATGTAAATACTGGTTTATTATTCTTGCTTTCAAAGTTTGTTTAATCTTAGATTGTCCTTTGTGGGACGTGAGCGAGCTCTGGCGCGAGGGAGGTTTTATTCGGTGCTCACCCCCAGCCATAACAGCCTCACACGAACAGTCGCGGCGCGAGCACAGGTGACGGTGGTCGCTTGCGTTAACGGGGAGAGAGAGGTGCTTCGGTCGCGCAGGTGCTCACCTTAGCCACAACGGGGTCAAGTGACTTGGTTACTTGATAGTGAAGTTTGTGGCTTGCGCCTGCTCGCTCGCAGCCGACAACGGATAGTCTTAGTATTGCAAGTATGCTAATTTTATTCCTACGCGTCTAATAGAAAAAGCATAATATGTCTTGAATAAGCTCGCAATTTTTAGGTGTAGTGTCACTGTCTAATTGGTTATTCATTTTTGCCAATTAAGTTATTTCCATTCGTTTGCGTATAACGAGATAAAAGATTGTCCATTAGGGTTTTGGGTTTCATACAGTCTGCGATATCACATTTTAGTGGTGTGACATCACATTCTGAGGTATATGGCATCCTATTATTGATGTGTGATGTGAGAGCCAGGGTGTATTAGTCTATACTTCCTGATTAGGAGGTGTATGATTCCTAAATATCTATCCATTAATCCTCTTTCTATCTCAAAGTCGTTTAAGAGCACTTATGGAAAAATTGACTAATTTCATGATTTTCTATCAAATTTATCAGCATATAGTTATACTTAATACTATGTAGTGCTGTAAAGTTATAATATATATAATTTAATGTAGATGACTTTAGCGGATAACAATCGTTCTCATGAAATAAATACTGTATATCGTATTTGTCATTTGTGGTACAATACTACAATGAGTCATTTCACATGTAATGTTTTGTGAATTAATAAGTTTATGAAAGATGCAGCAGTCTAAATATCAAATGAGGTGACCAACTTGCATTTGAACAAAAGCATATTGCCAACCCTTTCAAACAACTTTGTTTACTACCCCCGCCAAAGTTTAGTTTTTCTGACAAAAATTAATTTTTTTCTTACTGTCACAGTTAACAGATTTTTCATTATGTGAACATATAATAACTTATTCTAAAGATTACCCCAAAAGGCCTAATATTAATTATATGGGACTGGGGGGGGGGGGGGGGGGGGGGGGGGGATCAGGAGGGTTAATAAGCATATGGGATCCTGCCACTTTTTCCAAATCGTCAGTGTTGAAGAATAGAAATTACTTGATGATCTCGGGATTTCTAATGGGACATGACGTTGAGTTGCATATATTGAATGTATATGTGCCTCAAAGTACAACGAAAAATTGGTTGTTATGGGATGAGATAACTCTGATTTTAAGTTTGAGGGATGGTATTTAAATTGTATTTGGAGACTTTAATCTTTAATGTGGTAAGGTATCCGGAAGAAAGAAAAAATTCAGGGTTTAATTCATTTTTTTGCTTGGGGACTTCAAACGACTTTATTTATAGAGCAAATCTTCATGAATTTGCTATGAATGGAAGAAAATTCACGTGCTATAAAGGTAATAGGAACAAGACTAAGCAAAGTAAGATCGATCGATTTTGGTATGTCAGAGGTTTGTGGAAAAGTGGTCTGACGCGTGTCTAACGGTTTTTGGTATGTCGGAGCTAAGGGAGGATGCATACCTCTTTAGCGGTTAAAGTTCTCTAAAGAGCGACACATCTAGTCTTTAAGGAGCTAGCATGATTCAGGGACTTGGCCAGACGCTCAACAAGATCGTTACGAGTGCTCTCAAACTCCTTCACAGTGCTCCGTGCTTGATCGGGATCTTTTTTTAGAAGAACAACATCTTCCCGACTCTCCTACTACCCACTAGGTAGAATTGATCACCATGGTGCTGGTATCTGGGACTCGTTGATAAACGTCATAGCATCAGGAAGGCCATGAGCCATGAAAGACTGAGCAAGAGGAGGGGTGTTAATGATGGTGCTTGAAGAGAAATCCCACTTCGGCACAAATGAATCATCATGGTTACCTTTGAGCAGAGTAGCTAAAGGGGAAGCTGCAACAAACGAATTTGTGATAACACATTTTCCTTTATCAAAGTATCAGGGACGGAAACATCCTGAACAAACGCATGCAAACCAGGGTCCCTATGGGGGCTCTACACCACAACAATAGACAAATTCCAGGTGTTCCTCGCTGGGGACAAATTCACCCCTTTTCTCCTCACATAAACAAAAGCAAATTGTTTTTCTTTAATAAACCAGGGGGAAGGGACGAGAAACATCCCACAAAAGCAAAACTTACAGTGATAATACGGGAAGCACTCCCAATGGAATGATGTTCAGAAGCAACAACAGGGTTGACACCAACACAAGTGGGGAGCACAAAATGAGAAACAAGCATGGGTTTCGACAACTTGACCTTTTTGCTAGTACTCTGAAGGCGTTGACGCATGCTAGCACCCGTCTTCCTGCTTGAAGGGGTGTGGGACACAACCTTCCTCTTCAAGGCAACACTGACCAATGGAAGCTCATCATCACTACTAACATCTTGAATCACTCGAGATGTATGAGTATCTTTGGAAGCCTTCTCAAGGACGTGGGAGTGAGAAGTCTCTTAGCCGTCCATATTCAAATCCGGGATGGATGGGTTAGCACCGGTAGCATAATCAGAAATGAGCTTGATTTTTCGACCCCCACGTTCAAGATATTGAGAAGGGATAATTATGCACCAAAGAGAAAGCTTAAAACACACATGTATGATAAAAAAATACAATTGCAACCTAAGAGACAAAACCCGCACAACAAAGGTCTAGAGTTAGGGACTCGACAAGGCTTCTAAACAAGACCAGATCCTGGTCCCTAACAGGGAGATGAGGATTTGAAACCTTAACAGAAGTGTCACGGTTAGGGCAACTTCTCATGAAAAAGATTGGGAGACACAAAGAAAAATTTGTCTTTCCATTCTTTAGGGTAAGTGGAAGATGGCATGTAACTACAACAGGGTGGAACCTAATCACTCCGACATTTCTCAAACGTAAAAAGCACACTATAAAACCTCAAAATGCACAAGCCATAGATATCCCAAAGGATGAACTTGGGAGAAATGCATTAGGTAAAACTTCAAGAGGTTAACTAGGAATTCAGAAATGGGGTAGCGAACAGTAGAAAGTATAAAGAGAGGAGTGTACAAAACTATACGGTTTTGTTTAGGAATGGCCGACTCGTTCGGTTTTGGCAACCAAGGACCTAGATCGGAAGGAATACGATACTTGAACACAAAGGAGTCTAGTTCATCCTGGGAAAGAACGGAAAGGGGTAGAGCCCAAATTATTTCGAGCCATTTTAACTAAAAGGAAAGAAAAAATGAACTGAAACTTGGGAGGTGGGCGATCGAAGCAACAAAGCGAAATCAACGGTAACAAGAAAAATATCAACAAAGGAAAAAAAGTTCTCTTCCATAGCGAAGGGAATTTAAAAGGCAATGACGGAAAAGGCGTTAACCCTTCCATCATTAATTCAAACAAGGAGATCAGGATGGGAGCCGCATGTCCCCTATCAAAATTACCTAACCGTTCGATGAGGAGACGTAACCCCTTATGCAGGGAACGTTAAGGTCACAACCCTTGAATATGCACGACCCGTACGCCCTTTCCTAAACTACGAACAGTGTCCAATCCTCGAACCTAACTATAAATGGTTAGGTCCAACATTAGGGTGACTTTGCGAGGGGTGGCCCAAACCAGGCCCAACAGCCATAACGCCTAAAGCGGAGGGGACCTTGATATCCAGGCTATCTGAGCCCAAGGTAGAAAGGCCGAATAGGTTTCTCCCACCCAATCACATCTGCATTCGACAAAAAGGATGATAGGAATAGTAAAAAGGATGTGTCCTCTTGTCACGTATCGGTGGTTTGGGGCACCGACACCCATTAGAGGACATCTCTCTAACCTAACGGTCAGAAGGAGGACACCCCCTGGGTCCTCCATAACAAGGCTAACGACGTCTGTTTTGTGGGTCTTTAGTCGGAGTTGGTGACCGGAGCGGTACCAGAGAGTACGTCATCCGACGAGTTCATTCTTTGAATCGACAGCGGCGATGATTGAGGCATTGTGGTCGCTTTTCTTCCTTTTCCGGTTGATTTTCTAGAAACCACGATATCTGTTCCTACTCCTACCACCCGGATACCCTTCGAACTTCCGAACTCTTCATCTGTTTTTTTTTAATGTTCGAAAAAAATCTAGACACCTCCAAGGAGTGAGAGAGGTGTGGCTATGTGTGGCAACAACTGTAAGCTATCTATTTACTGTGTCCAAATTCTTTTCTTGACTAATGCAAACGGCAAACCACTAAATGAAAGTTGGATAAATATAAAAAAACAACACTAATCATTTTTTGGTACAAAGTTTTGTAATACCATTTGCTTTTTTGGTTATGCTACCAAATGCAACAGGTTCTATTACAAAAACGATGAGATAGAGTATAAATTTACAATATCACACGGAACTAAACCAAAATTTATAGGTTTGGATTTATTGTAAACAGACTCAAATTAGTTACAACTTTCAAGTATAACCCATGAACACCTTAAGATAAATATCTTAATTGGGTTTTGCCGTTCAAAAAAAAAATATATCTTGGGTTTGGGTAGGCGTAGCATGTGACAATTTAAACCTTTATATATATGCGTATATATAATGTGTTTTTATGACAGGATATTTTATGTAAAAAATCCTTTAAATTATAAGATATATACTTTGATAAATTAACGTAATTTGTATTTTTTTTTTTATGCAAGTATTTTTAAAAATATGCCATACAAGACACTTGGGTGGGTTAATTATGCGTGTTAGAATTTTTGTCACCCATGAATATCTTTTTTGTGCTTGGATTCACACAAGACTGATACTATCTTTCATATTCGTATTGGGTTAAGGTCTATATCGAGTTTGACCCAACAAGCACTACGTGTTTACTCATTTAGCATCTGAGATAATATCGTATTATAAACGCCATAGATGTCAACAAACGTGTCATTTCATATCAAAGAAACCATTATTTTTCCCGGGATGCATATGTAAAACAAACTAGTGTCAAATCAAAAGAAATAAATAGGAAATGATATTCATGAACTCCAAAAGATAAAATGTTGAAGAGAAGTTTATAGGGAGACTACACAATTAGTCCTTCTGGTTTATCATTAGTTTCATCTTTGAGTATTAAGGTTTAAAAGTTTCATATTAATGTGTTAAGTTTAATTTTTGTAACATAACAGGGTATTAGCACTAACAGAGAGCAAGTTGAGTAGTGGTTTTTTGACTATGTGTTATAGGTGAATGGACCACTCATTTTGGTTGGGTCAAATGATAACACATGTCTCTTGGTAGCTGAGTCATTTGACCCGTGTCTTGGGTTTAAATACCCCACTCCACCTTTCTTTCTCAGACATCACTATCTTTACTCTCTTTTTCTCTCTCTAGAAAGCACCGCCGTATGGCGGTGGTAGTTCCACGGTTGGAGTCGTTGTTGATATTAGTATGTTGGGTTTAAATACCATACTCCACCTTTTTTCTCAGACATCATTCTCTCTGCTCTCTACTTTCTCTCTCTAGAAAGCACCGTCGTATGCCGGTGGTGGTGCCATGGTCGGGGTCGTTTTGATACTTTAACAATGTCTTTACGTCGTTTGCTCAGTAAAGTGGCTAATGTTGTAATTTTGTGGTGTGGCGGGGGTATTTACGCCCTTTGACTCTACGACACCGATGATGGTGATAAATCGACGTCGTTTGGCAGTGGTGGTGTCGGTGATGGAGTTTTTGTGTCTATATATTATTGATGTGCCAGTGTCGTATTTGCGATTCACGGACATCGTTACACCATCAACCGCCGATGTTGTTGTCCGTTATGTATTGGTTTTATTCGGCAATGATGGTTGTCTGCTTCTTGGCATGTGATGACCGTCTGTCGTCAAGGGTCATACAAAACCTAAATAACCTAGGTAGCCAGGGTAAGTAGGGAATATCGAATCCACGAGGAGCATGTGGTTAGCGTCACAATGGTTGTTTATTTGTCTAAACTAGTTACTAAAGTAAATATAAAAAAAATACAATTATGAAGTTTGTATAAATAGATAACAAAATAATCTAAATAAATAATAAAGATAAATGTAACTTCCACCAGGGATCCTATTCGTATAATCTTGCAACCTACTCGATTTAACCATAAGAACACCACATAGACATGGCCTTGGGATTATTGGTTTGTAACTTTAACTAAAGACGATTTTCAAAAGTAACCAAACAACCTATAAACTAGGGATGATTTTCAAGAGTAACCGAACAACCTAATTATCCTGTCACGATAACTAAGGACGATTTTCAAACGTAACCGAACAATCTAGTTAAGCTATTACAACCCAATAATCTAGTTATCCTATCTTGTCACCATAACTATTTAGATTGAAATAATAACTAGGGACATGTTTTCAACGTAAACCGTACGCCTAGCTATCCTTATACAAATACCAATCACCCTCCTAGTGATACTAGTCACGTCAACAGAACAAGTGATATCAAATATGAGCACACGTTTATTCAATCCAACACAAGTAGTAAAAATACTAGTTCATACATAATCAAAACGAGTTCAGAATACAAAATCAATACGAATATTCACCCGGAGGAAAGCTACAAAGGATTTAACTGTGCATCTTGTTCACGCGGCTTCTTATTTTCAGTGCGATCCTCCTTCTCGGTATGCGTGACCTAATCAGCAGCCATGCCTTCTGTTTCCCCTGGTGCCGTCGATTGTCGTGCGACTCCCCAAAAACTGCCGTTCAGAATTCCTTTTTATTCCCAACATTCCACCGACTCGAGCGGCCCAAGTATAACTAATACAAAGCCCAATTAATACTCATCATCTCTAAATTCCTCAAGCCCATCTTTAAGCTTATTTGAAAACCAAATTTAGTGCCCCATGTACAATTCATAGCCCACATATATTCGTTTTAAATTGTCATCCGTTGGAATTAAATTGAAGTGCACCAATACTTGTTTTGTTGACTTTGCTACGCCATTCACCTTTTTACAAATTAACCTGCACAATTATGAAACCACATATTATGGTTATTTAATTTTCATAATAAAACATCCATATTAAATTAGTTACAATATGTAATACATATAGGTTATAAATATTGCTTTACACTAATATTATCTAGGTTAGCTTTGACATCTTTATTGTTATTACTTAATTTCATCGTTTTAGCTCGTTTTTCACTCACTTAGCACAAAAAGAAGTGCAACATACTCAACTACTAATTATACTCTAAAACTAACTAAAAACGCAATGTAAATAACTAAAATATGTACAAAAACTATCAAATAACTTGACGCGTTTAACAACACATCACACCCCCACACTTATCTTTTTTCGTCTCGAAAAAATTATATTCACTCTGCTCAAGACATTATCATAGAAAGCACCCCTGTTGCCCCATCATACCTTAGCTAAGGTCCAAAGTCATACCCCATTTACAGATCAACATTAGATGTGTTAATTCAGCAAGTCAAATTGATTCCATTTAAAAAAAATAGAATTAACCTGACTAAACCTAACATTCTTCCGGCTTTTATTTTCATGCAACACACCCCTCACAATGTTCACTCCACTCGGTTTAATATCTGGACTAGCATGTAATGCGCTAGTATTATTCATTCAAAAACCAAAAATGTAACTCTGTTATCATAGGCTTGTATAACAATCACATCTCAATTGTAGACAATGTACATATCTAAAGGACTTACGGGTTTTGGGCTTAAGGTAAAGGTAGGAAAGTTTGGCTAAAAGTGGCTAAAACAAAATGGTGAGACCAACATGATTGACAATCCTTATTCACAAATCACAATAGCACACAACTTTGGGCATATTTGACCCATAACACATACTTCTATTTTTTTTTCTTTTTCTTTTTTTTTCTCTTTTTATTCACTTTTTTTTTTCATACATATATATTTTTTTTCTTTCACAACTTAAACATAACTCAATCACTTGAACAAAACATAAACACAATGGATGTCATCAATTTATTACACAAAGGTAAACATGTCAAATTGGGTAATAGGTTTAATCAAATGAAAGGGTATAGGCTCAACATGGGCTACTAAGGGTGATTTTAGGTAAACGGGTCAACACATAACAAATAAGTGGGTATCAAAAGAAAAAGGGGAAACCTAAATTGCCTTTATCATCTATGTGCATATCTAGTCTACAACCTCGGCATGTATCAAATCACACAAGTTCTGCAACAGAGAAACATCTGGCCTACACTCAACAAATGAAAATATATATGTATCAATCTATCATCTAGTAGGCTCAAGATCTCACCAAAGTATGGAAATGGGTTACCGATGTGTGCATGTATTTATTACCAATAGCTTGTTAAACCTAGTCAGGCAATTCTAAACTTTTTTTTTTCTTTTCTTAAAAACACCTGCTGAAAACGGTTCATATTACTTTTCCACAAATTAGACCATGACTAAGGATCTACTGCTAAAACAATCAAGAAACAACTGGTATGTACTGAAAGAGCCGCTTTATGTCTGATGAGAATGCTTTTTAAGAACAATTTTCAAGACATTTTCAATTTTTCAATTTTTTTTTTTTATTTTTTATTTTTTTCTAGACTCAAGAATAAATAAAAACGAAGTTTCCCCACCCCCACACTTGAACGACACATTGTCCTCAATGTAAGATAGGGAATAAAATAAAACAGAAATAAAAATAATATACAACAACAAGAAAAGGAACAGACTCCCCTGACATGCAAAGACACTATGATTAGCTGGGTAGAAGATGACCCATGTGATTGTTGCGGGAGCCCGTATCATTTGTTTCATGATTGTCCAGTGGCCCGTAGGAAGATTGAAGCGTATAAGGAACAACAAGATCGAATTATATTCGGTTTCAATCTTCCTACGGGCCACTGGACAATCATGAAACAAATGATACGGGCTCCCGCAACAATCACATGGGTCATCTTCTACCCAGCTAATCATAGTGTCTTTGCATGTCACTGCGCCTACACAAACTAATACACCAAGGGTAATACTGAACAAAAATAAAAAGAAATTAAATAAAATAACTAAACTAGAAAAATACAAAAAAATTTTTTGGGTTTTTGGATTTTTATAAATAAACAATAAAAACTAAAAACTACACTAAGCGCACCTATTCCCCGGCAACGGCGCCATTTGATGACCTGTCGTTAGGGTCATGCAAAAACCTAAATAACCTAGGTAGCTAGGGTAAGTTAGGTATCGAATCCACGAGGAGCATGTGGTTAGTATTGCACCTTTTGTTTGATTATTTAAACTAAAAAATTAAATCTAACTGAATTGTAGGTTGTTTTGAGTTTTAAGAAAACGAATTTTATAAGTTGTAAACAATAATATTAAAGAAGTAATCTCCTCCAGGTTTCCGGTTCAATGATTCACCCTACCCTTGGTTATATGATTGGATACCACATAGACATAGTTTTGTTGAACGGTTTAAGTTAAGTGATAATCAAACACAAGTTTTTAATAATAACTCGTACAATTTAATTACCGACCCACGAATAACAACTACCCTCCCGTTAATCAA
Source organism: Ambrosia x helenae (assembly GCA_030844895.1). NCBI lineage: Eukaryota > Viridiplantae > Streptophyta > Magnoliopsida > Asterales > Asteraceae > Ambrosia > Ambrosia x helenae. The sequence continues at coordinate 20,843 of JAUTDX010003402.1, read as the reverse complement.
ACTGCTCACGATGCAAGAAAACCGAATGCGAATGACTAAAAGATAAGTAATTGCACAAACGTGACTTGTTTAAATAACTCAAACCACAAATATCTTTCAAACAATTAAAAGACAATCCATAAACCAAACCAAACAAGAGTTAGAGTTTCACAAACGAACCGTACACCCGGAGGTGATTACAAAGGATTTAACTATGCATCTCGTTCGCTGCGGCTTCTTCTCTGTGCGATCCTCTCCAGTATGCGAACTCTATAGGCAGCCAAAGGCTACTGCCTTCGAATCCCCTACCACAGCCGTCCAACTAATTATGCGATCCCCCCCCCAAAAAAAAACCCTTTACGAACTTCTTTTTATTCCATAAATTTCCATCGATCTCTTTTCTTCTGTTTATTGGCCCACTCTAATTTCCTTTCAATACCTTTCATATGTGCGGCCCACTATCTTAATTAACCCACACAAACTAATTCAAACCCAAAATTTACTCTAATATCTTTTACTGCTTATTTTTTTTCTTGTACTTTTCCTTTGGTGATCAACATATTACTTTTTTTTTCATGTGATAATAATAATTCATAAGCATAGAATGAAGTTTGACTTTGAGTTTGAAGTGTATCTTTTACTCTCATCTAATTCAAGTACGCCACTTTTGCTATCTTTTATTCATGCCCTACAAAATATAAAACAAACCAAATTTAGTGAATCTTATACTAATATTCGTACATTTATTGACTAAATAAGTTGCAAACAAATATACATAAAGCATACCAATCTAACACTAAAATATATACAAAACTAGCATATAAATATGACGCGTTCAACCACGCATCAGCATGGCAACTCTGGTTGCAGCCGTAGCGGCACCAAGCTGTTATTTGTTTGTTTTTCTTCGACGATGATGATACGCCATAGCTGAGTCGATTAATTTTATATATCGTTTTTACGTTTGGCAATGGTGACGATGTTGATGTCTGCAAATCTTCCTTTTTGAAATGTATATACAAGTTTTAGTTACTTCTTCAAGAGAAATGTTTTTGCTTTTTGAAATCTATTTGTGAGAAATGTGTTGTTTTTCTTTTTTTCCTTCGAGGTTTTGCACGTTGCTTGCTTTTTTAAATGTATTTTTGAATCTTGGTGAAAGAGATCTGGGTTTTCAAAGGGTTAATGTTTGTGTAGGTATCATGATTTTGTTTTGTTTTGTGAGGTTAATGTGATTTTTGGTTAAACATGGCGGTGGGTTTGGTATGAAAAAGAAGACGACAAAATTTATCTTAGATGAAGTTATGTGTACCCACTTAAGTTTTTGTTGTTATTTGGAGGTTTGGGTTATAGGAATATCAAGATTGAATGAAAGTGTCGTGGATAGATTGTTAGCCATATGCAAGAGAAGTATAAACTCACCCTAAACTGACAACTTAGTTAATTAGTTAACATACTAATTTAGATTATTTTGTGAGACACGTGCGGGACTAAAGGAGCATAACGAAGCTGAACCGATAACACATATAACAACGTAACAAAAAATAATATATTTAGTGTATTTTGTCTGTTACTTTACCAATACCGAATCAAACCGATGTTTAGAGAATTTTTGTCGTGCCCTGCCGCAACGCGACGGTTGAATACAACTACTCATTGCAAACAACCTGTTTTGTTATAATCAAGAGTTGATATTGCAAACAACCTGTTTAGTTATTTGTAAGGTAACGACATATAAAACATATGATCTTAACTAACATTAAATAAAAACATATAATATAATTATTCAGATCTATAATTACATATATTTTTCTCCGAACTCCAAAAGGAACTATATTGTAATATTGTTGACATAACGTATATATTAGCACTGTTATGAATGTATCAATTATAGTGACTCTCCACATACATGGTGACTCTCCATATACTTAACTCCCATATTACATTACTCTTGTACTACTCTAAGAGCCTATAAATAGAGGCATTTGTATTTCATATTGTAATGAATATAATAGAGTTCTCTCATTCTCATTCTCTCTTTCTCTACGTTATCTCTACAATCTTGTTATCATATTTATATAACTTGTGTATTAGTTGCTAATAGACCGTTGTTCTACAACACGTTATCAGCATGAATTGCTTTTGGAGTGAAGCATATTTTCATAAGGTAACTTGACAACCTCTCATACAAAATCAATATTGTAATCCATACAATTTTGGGCTATATTTAGTTTCATTATTCATTATTTTTGTTTTATTTATCTTAAACATAAGCCATATTATAAATCATACTAAGGTTGAAAGATAACTATTCTTGAAAAATGTTTGATGTTGCTTATTGAAAGAAAATGGTATATTCTCATTTTATATTCTATTTTCATATTTAGCTTTACACATTAGCAAAGTGATCTTGTTTTGCAAAGAAATTTTTATATTAAAGCATGGTGACATGATATAAAAAAAAACCCAAGAGGTTTGTTTCATGGATAGTCTAGTCTAATAAATTTAATTTAATTCCTTTTAATATTTTATTAAATTTTAATATTAAATTGTCATTTATGAAATAAAACATTTTATATTATTTCTTTAACATTTTGTAAAGAAAGGTTTAACTTGTCATTCGTGTTCAACTAAAAGTTTAGTTGACAGACAAACCTTTACAAAGAATTTTCATAGTCATTATCTGTTGTTAATTTGTCTTTACACTAATATTAGTTATGACTAAATCATGTTAATCGCATTAAAGATAATTTTGAACCATTTATATTAAATGTCTAAAGCTATTGGTAATGTATATCAACTTTAACTAGGACATTAATCAAATCGATTTTGGGCATGATAAGCGACCCATTTATCTTGAATTATGATGTGTTGATGGAGTATGTTGACTTACATAGTAGATTTTTTTATATAATCTTGACAATACATCCATGCATATGATATAGAAAGCTTCATGTATCTTATAAATTGTATTAACATTTCTCATTAAATACATATTGAATAATAATATTTATAACCACTTAATGATTTTGATGTTTCGTATTCATAACTCATATAGTAACTAATGTCTTTCATAATATGCGTTATATTAAAGTTGCTTTGCATTTTAATAATGTTTATCGAAAGATATATTACATGATTGGCTTTATAGTTATCTTTAGAATATATGTATGCATTGATGAGGTCACATTTTTTCTCATGAAAATATTATATATAATCAGTGGTAAATGCTAATTTCTGATATAATAAAAAAATAAAATAAATTAAAACTTATGTCAAAGGTTTTTATTTCAGTATTATTACTATTGCAATTCACTACAACGAACATAACTTGCTTTATATGGTGGATAATAATTTTTATGGATATTTGTGAATGTTATAATATTCATAATTAGATACTATATATTTGAAATGCATGTATTAAAACTTGTTCATAGGTTATTAAAACATTGTTTGGACTTGATGGAGATATTTATTTATGTTTCAAGTAAGAGTGACAAAATACATGTATAAAAGTCATACTTGCGATTATTTATATTGTGATAAACTAATACATAAATTATATGTTTTCTTATAAATGATGGAATCACTTTATTTCATAAAGGTTGTACCATAACTTGTTTTATTTGGTAACATGTCATAACATCATAAAGTATATAATACAACTTTATGTATACATTGTGTTTCATATGTTATCAGTTTTGAAGAAAACATTATGGTATATTATCACACAGTTATACCATTAACTGTGAAAGATTCATTTATAATATGACACTTGAGCTGTCATACTCTCTAAGATTTATTATAAATTGATGGAAGCTTGTAAGAATTTGGATCGATAAATCGTAATGATTCGATCATATAACTTCTTCTCAACTAGTGTTATGTGATGAGAAGATTATATATACAAGTTGATTAAAACAGTTTCCATTGTCATATCTCATGTATGCTCTTGAAGTAACAAGATTATCAAACAACATATATGGTTTGAAATGACCACAATATATGAAAGTTGTCGTTCAAATCCATTCCCTGAAGTGAATGTGATGATATAATGATCAATGTAAAGTTCATGATCATGGTAATTGAGGAAATTATTATGATGCTCAAGTAAATGAGATCAAATAAGTTAATGTGTGGTAATTATAAACGATCGATATAAAAGTCGTGATCATGGTGAATGAACAAAATTGTAAAGATCATCATGTTGATAATAAGGTCAACATGTTAATATTGAAATTGATCACAAGAAGTTCCACACTAAAGGAGTAATTATACGAGAATAAAAAATATGGGAAACATATTATAACATGAATATTTGAAATAATAATGCATTATTCTCTCGTATTTTATTTCGTGTATTAGACAAACACGAGCACAACTAAAGCATATATGATCGTAAACTATAAGTTTTCGGATCATGAATTACAATAAATTTGCTTGACCGGTTAGACCATTCCGTGTCACTGATGATGTGAAAAATATTGAAGAACCAGAAGATTCTTCATGGTCATTAAACATACAATGTTTGCTCTTAAGGGGAAGATAATTATTTAGCAACTAAGATGGGTGTAAATCTCTAATATAGTATGGAAATGATAAAAAGGATATGTGTATCCCGACATGATACCATTTAGTGTTCTAAAATTGATGCATCGTCTAAATGGTTATCAAGTTCGCAACCTGAAGTTTGCGTGATTTATGACTTAGCTAATAAGATAGCAAGCATATTATTCCAGAGTGGCATGTTTATTTTGGTTATAATTGTGAATTTAATTCTCAAGTTAGTAATGATAATTAGAATACGTGTTTTGGTGAGAAGTTCACTAAACATCTATTTGCAAAGATGATAATCATGAGAGCAAAAGTACATGTTTATATATGAGTACATGTGGTTATACATGACTAATAGTAATCCACATCAAGCCAACAAGTTATTTAACCTTTCCCCATTATAATTGGTTTTCGGTCAGGAACCAAACATTTCCCATCTATTGTTTTGATGTGCGATATATTTTGCAAGTGATCCACCACAATGCACAAAAGATGGGACTTCAAAGAATGTTGAGAATATATGTTGGATAAGAATAAGTATTGATAACAACGTACTTAGAGTCGTTAAAGGTGCGATTTGATTGATTTTTATTTTAGAAATCAATATTTCCAACATGAGGGGGGATAAAAAGCAGTTGAAAAGATGAAATGAATTATCACTTGATCCTCAAATTAATAAGTGTGAACTGAAAGTAGAAAGGATAATTCATTTACAAGAATAATTTGATTACCAGATGTATTCACTGACCTAAATATAGTGACTAGCTAAGTCACATGTATCAACTGCTAGTGCTCCAATTGAATTAGTGTCCCAGAAAGGGCAACCATACATTGGTGATATGTCTATGGCATGCCTGAAGCGTGGTAGACTAGTCGGTTCCAAGAATAAAATCCTCGAAAATGGAGCAGGTAATGAAAATGGTCGAGTCGAGGTATAGTAAAAAGGTCTCCTGAAGAGACATTAGACATGATGGTTCCAGAAGAACCTCAGGTACCTGAAAATAAAGAGATCTCGTTATATAGTATCATGTCTATGAAATGTATGGAATCGAAATAAAATCGACGTCGTTATAAATTTGTATGTAATGTAGCGCTTGAAATGAGGATCAAGACGTAAGATCTACCTATAAAGGAAAACAAAGAGATGATTGGCCAAAATGGAAAGACGCAAATACGGTAGAGTTGAATTCTCTATTGAAAATGAAAGTTTTGGACCAGTAGTCCATACAATAAAAGTTGTAAAACATATAGATACGAAAAGGTCTTTTGTGTGAATCAATATTTGAAAAGAAAATGATATAAGGTAAAATTGGTGGCACAAGAATTTCGCAAAGACCCATAATTTATTATGAGGAAACGCATTCTCCAGTGGTGGATACAATGATTTTTGTTATTTGTCTGGTAATACAAAGAGAGAATTGAAATGCGTCTAATAAATATCATGATTCATTTGACACTGAAAGTTTACATGAAAATACCTGATGAAGGATTTAATGTGTCAAAATCTTGTAATGTAAGTTCTCGAGAACATTATGATCGGAATAAACAGATTCAATTCTGAATACTTTATGTTTTGTATGATTGAATTGAATATAAGTGGAACTCCTTATGAGTATCCTAAAGCAACCGAATGCTTAAAAGGTAATATGAAACATCGTAGGATGTAATTATTGTGCACCAATACACCACAGGTAATAAATTGAACCTGGTGATTATAATACTTCAATGTATAAGAGTGGTACAATATATATTGGTGAAATATATGTTATTGTTTTTCAATTGAAGAGTGAAAGCACTTGCGTAATTGGTCAAGATGGAAAAGTCATTGATGGATTGATGATGCCTGCAACATTGATATCAATACCTTAAGAAGTATTATGTAAAGGTAATAAATATGTATGGACTAAAATAAGGAGATTGAGTGTTGTAAAACTCATGAAATATCCTGATAACGAGCAACATAAGTTTGATAGTATTATCCAACTTTAATCAAAAGTTCTCTCTTAAAAGTTCACTCGCAGTTTACAGTGATGATGTCTTAACATTATCGAGAGACTCTGTAGAATTTTTAAAAGGGGAATTTGTTTTTGAAAGTCCTTGACATAGTGCACTTGTTGCTTGACCTACAATTCGAGTACATGTGTAATGATATGTTTATCAGTCCATCAAAGTATACCTTGAAAAGATGGTGGGACATTTTACAATGGACATAAATCATACTCAAAGTGCATTAAAGGTTGTCCAATTACTTGATATGGAAAATTATTCATTTTATCTCCTACCAAAGTAGATATTTTCACTCTACAAGTACTATAGTGAATATATATATATATGCACATTAGTATATGTCTTGATAGTTATGCATGATTATAATATTTTTCACTTGAACTTATCGCCACGATATAGCCTATGACAAGCATGCAGACATTGGAATGAGTTAAAACAAATATTACAGGGGATCATATGATATTTATTTCAAGAGGAGGTACCGGAAAATCTCATATGAAGATCATACACCATTGCTAAACATAAAGGATTGTATTTTAAGGGATCGATCGACATTTCATTGGCTACGGAAGCTTTAAGCAACTTTCAAGGAAGATTGACACATGTTACTAAAAGACTACATATTCAAATGAGGGGGAGTATCATACAAGTTGCACTCTTTTTCCCTTAACTAAGTTTTGTCCCATTGGGTTTTCTTAGTAAGGTTTTTAATGAGGCAACATACCTGATCCAGAAGTATCAGGGAGAGTAATACGCGCTGCACTCTTTTTCCCTTAGCTGAGGTTTTATCCCACTGGGTTTTTCCTGGCAAGGTTTTTAACGAGGCAGCATCGCAAAGCGTATTAAAAGAATGATATATTATTTCATGATGTGGATAGTCAAGGGGGAGTGTTATGAATGTATCAATTATAGTGACTCTCCACATACATGGTGACTCTCCATATACTTAACTCCCATATTACATTACTCTTGTACTACTCTAAGAGCCTATAAATAGAGGCATTTGTATTTCATATTGTAATGAATATAATAGAGTTCTCTCATTCTCATTCTCTCTTTCTCTACGTTATCTCTACAATCTTGTTATCATTACAATCTTGTTATCATATTTATATAACTTGTGTATTAGTTGCTAATAGACCGTTGTTCTACAACAAGCACACAATAATGTAGAATTATATGAGTTTTTACAATTTCATTACTAAGAATTTCTTTGGCTCGTAATCGAATCAACGCTTCATTTCTTTAGGACCGACCGGAGGCATCACGACTCCTTGATTCTGCCTCGCTAGATTTCCTTCCCATCCTAGTTATTGTTAAAAACCAGTAAAAACTCGAATTAGATCTTTTTATAACAATTTATAAGTCATTTATTAGGTTTATTTTAACTTTGATAACAGAGATTGAGAGAAAGCCTTATTACCAAGAGATGGTTCGAATCCACGATGCTTAAGCTCACGATACTCCTGGCAAAGAGAGCACCACTCACAACAACAATGGACAAGGCAGTCATTGCAAGGTTGCTCAGGCAACATGTATTGTTGCCTTAATTTAGAGCGAAACATACATGAATATACGCATTCACATCCGGTGAGTAGACAAAGTACCGAATAAAGGGTTCCATGTACACCGCACGCTGTTATAAATAAATAAAAACTATAGTAATATATAATTATTCATCGAATAATTTTAACGGTCTTTGCCAGCTTCTAAATATGTATTGTTAGTTATCTATTTTGAGTTTTTGACCTAATCCAAACTTTCATTTTTAATAGAGTAGGGTTTGCTATTCAAAAGGGGGTGGCGGCGCAGCTTGTTGCCCGCTTACAAGCCGTCCACTTGTAATGTGTTGATTTTAATTTAATGAAAAATTGCTATGAAAAAAAATTATACTTAGGTAAAAACGACTCGATGTGAGCAGGACATGTTTTGATCCATTACCTGACCCGACTCACACGTACACGTTTTGTTAGACTTATCTATTGATATCATACGAAAAAATTATATATCACACAAAATTTCAGACTATATATAAATCATATGACTTATCAAACTCGAGCCGAGGACGGTGAGACAGTACTTACAAGTAGTTCCCTTGTCAACGATCTCGCCAATTCGTCCGAAGGTGATGCATGGACACCAACATGTCAAGCAACCTATAGTTCCAATAAAGAATACGAAACTTCAATTAAACAGTATTATATATAAAACAAGTTCTTGACACAGTGTAACAAAAAGATGACTATATATTTGGTATAGACTTACAACTGGAGAAATCTTTGCTACAGTCGCAAAGGCCGGTGGACCACATGCTAGGGGCTGTCATGGACTGGGCTGGGACGCTGGTGCAAGAGTGAATGACTAAAAATAACTGAGCTGCTAGTGGGTTTGGGTCGGCGATGGTTTAAGTGTTATGACTGACTATATATATAGGGTGGGATAGGATCAATCAACGAAGCGGTCCATTATCGTTTTATTGCAGCCTCTTTGGACTTTATATCATATCATCATATTTCTTTATTATTTAATATTGTGTTCGTGTGTGCAGTTGTATACTAGTAGGATAATTCGTACTACGCTAGGAATTATGTTGGTATTGGTTTGGTTTGCTACATGATTAGTACAATAGAACTTGCTATAGTCACTTAAAGAGAGATGCTAACAAAAATAAAGTTGTGATATATCTAAAAAGGATATTAACAAGTGTTTTGCACTGATCGAAAACCATAAAACGGAATCCCATTAATGACTCCGTTAACGCTGATAATGCTACGATGTTGCTCGATTGGAATTGGTTCGATTCGTGTCAAAGAAGAAAATGAAATGCGTTACACATTCAGATTTTCTAAAAAAAATTAACAAACGCAAGCGGAAAATCAAACTAAACAAAAATTAAAAGGCCTGTATAAACGCCATAGAAGTCAATAAATGTGTCATTTCTGTTTTTTTTTTAACGGCCAACAAATTGTAATCGCTCACGGAACACTGGAGTATCATCGTGCCACCAATGTTGCCACGCGATCATATTCCACCACCAAGTAGACATGGGCAAAAAAACCGGTTTGAAGACCCGACGCGAAATTCAAACCGGAAAACCGGTTAGGCAAAAAACGGTTTTTTTTTTCAAATCGGTTCCAGACCGACCCACATCACCGGTTTTGTATAGGTTTGGATATTTGGGTATTAGACCAGGTTAAAAACCGGTTGGAAAAAAAAAACCGAATTGAAACCGATTTAAAAACCGGTGGGATAAAAAACCGATTCAAAAATCGGTTCTTCCATAACCCGATAAAAAAAACCAGTTTAAAACCGGTTTTTTGAACGTTATGGAACGGTCATATGACCGTTGGGGGAGCCAAAGGAGCCGTTTTTTTTGTTTTTTTTTTTTTGGATTTTTTGACCCACAATCATAGTATAAATACCCCTTAATGTTTAGGATCAATCACACCATCAAAAACACTCTCTAATCTTGCATTATTCATCTACTTTCTCTCAAATCACTCTCTATTTTCTTGAAAAATGGCATCTTCACAACCACCAACTCCTCAAAGCCAAACTGGTTCCGTCCAATTTGGTGCTTCTTCATCGCAAGCCACGGTTGTTAAGGTGGTTCCAACGAAAAGAAACCCCAATGTTTGAAAACATTTTGATTTATGTGTTATGAGTGTTGGTACAAACAAATAGAGATGCAAATATTGTTCGACTTTGCTTAAACATGATGCTAACTCGACCTTGAGAGACCATGTGGAAAAACCATATTGTAAAATTTTGAAAGAACAAAAAAATTCTCAAGGTAGAGCCTCGATCACACAAGAAGGCGACTTGTTTGTGTACAAATTAGAAGCGGTTTCGCGAAGAAATGAGGAATTTTGTCATACAAGAAACATTGCTTTTCAATCATTTTGACAACCCACGTTTGACGAGGCTTATTCAACGAATACTTCAACCAAGATGCACACATGTAAGTCGTGCTACTCTTAGACGTGATTGTTTAAAAAGATGGAAACAAGCAAAAAATGAATTAATTAGTTATTTTGAAAATTTAGAAACCGGTGTTAACTTAACAAGTGATGTTTGGTCCGCACCACACGATTCAGCCGACTCTTATATTTGTGTAACGGCCCATTGGATTGAATTGTCTTCTTGGCAAATGATGAAACGAACTATTGTGTTTCGATTGTTTGATTACCCTCACACCGGTACAAATATTTTTCATATGATTGACAAAGTTATTCAAACGTTTAAGTTAGAAAACAAGATTTTATCAATATCTTTTGATAACGCGTCGAATAATACCGCGGCAATCACACAATTAAAATTAAAATACCAACCTATTTGTGAAGGGGTATTTTTTCATAGTCGTTGTGTCGCACACATAATCAATTTGACCGTTCAAGATGATCTAAAAGTTATTGAAACACAAAGAGAAGGTTTTCGAAAAATGTTACGCGATATATATAGCAACAATACAAGGCATGCTAAATATATAAAATTTTGCAAAAGTGTGAATGCCATTTGTTTGGGTACAAATTGGGATTGTCCAACAAGATGGAGTTCCACTTGTAACATGTTCGAAAAACATGTTTTGCAAAAAGGTAGTTTAAATGCATAAAAAAAAAATTCTGCAGAAACAGCAGCCCAGCAGATTAAAAAAAACCGGTTTTTTATGCTGTGTTGACCGGCTTTTGACCGTTTTTTTTTCGGTTTTTTTTTTTAAAACCGGTTATCAACCCGGTTCCAATCGGTTTGTATTATTGGTTGTCTTTGACTCAAAAAACCGGTTTGGGAACTGGACCGCTTTAAAAAAAACCGATTTTTTTTCCAGCCCAAAACCCGGACCGGTTTGTCCATGTCTACCACCAAGTCACCAATTCAGGAGGAAACTCGTAATAATTATGAGAAAACCCGCTTTGTGAGATTCGAACCCAGGACCTTATGGTCCCTAAATCTTATCTCACCATCAAGTTGCCGCCGGGCTATAATGCCTTTGGCTCATTTGTGTTTTCTAATCAAAGAAACCATTATTTTTCCCGGATTGCATATAAAAAAAACTAGTGTCAAATCAAATAAATAGGGAATGATAATTGAAAGTAAGTTGTACACTATATATAACTAGGTGTATTAATACGCGCGTTGCGCGTTTTTCACATGACGTGTTAATGCGGATTTTGGTAACCGACAATGACATAGAGACTAACCTTGGACAATGAGAAAATACAAAAGTGGCAGCGGCTACGCGGAGAATACCGGGAATCTCCCGTGGTCCGCGGCACATGGTAGAGATGGCACACGGTAGATGTGGTCGGTGGCCGGCTGCGGACGTTAGAGTGAAGCAGCTATTCATTTCGTGGTCGCTAATATATATATAATAAACGAACAAAAACCGAACCCGTGCGAAATCGGGTAAAAACGCATTATGTCGGTGGCTAAAATGGAAAAAAACATAATAAAAAAGTTGGTGGTCAAAACGGGAAAAAAAACTTAAACAAAAAGTAAAAAAAACATTGTGTTGCCAAAATGAGGAAAAAAAACTTAACAACATATTTGGTGGTCAAAATGAAAAAAAAAAAGTTAACAAAAAGAGAAAAAAAAAGTTGCCAAAGTTGAAAAATAAAAACTTAACTATTTAAATAGGTTGGTTTATTAATATATTCTAACTAGGTGTATTAATACGCGCGTTGCGCGTTTTTCACATGACGCGTTAATACGGATTTTGGTAACCGACAAAGGCATAGAGACTAACCTTGGACAATGCGAAATACAAAAGTGGCAGCAGCTACGCGGAGAATACCAGGATTCTCCCGCGGTCCGCGGAACATGGTGGAGATGGCGCACGGTAGATGTGGTCGGTGGCCGGCTGCATACGTTTGAGTGAAGCAGCTATTCATTTCGCGGTCGTTAAATATATAGATAATAAACGGACAAAAACCGAACCCGTGCGAAATCGGGTAAAAAACGCATTATGTCGGGGGCCAGAATGAAAAAAAAAACCTTAATAAAAATGTTGGTGGCCAAAACGGAAAAAAAAAACTTAAACAAAAAGTAAAAAAACATTGTGTGGCCAAAATGAGAAAAAAAATACTTAACAAAAAAATTGGTTGTCAAAATGAGAAAAAAAAAAGTTAAAAAAAAAGTAGTCAAAATGAAAAAACTAAAACATCATTATTTAAATAGTAAGGCTTATTATTATTATCTAATCATTATTAAAAATGTCATTTGATAAACTATAATCGACAGTAACTCATACACTATAATCAACAGTTGATATTGCATATATCCAACCTGTTTAGTTATTTAAAAGGTAACGAAATATAGAACATATGATCTTAACTAAGATTAAATAAAATAGATGATAATATACTTATTCAGATCTATAATTACACATATTATATATACTATACAAAAACTAACTTAACGTTTGTTTAACGGAGTCAACTTAATTAACCGCCATTCCTTCAACCGTTTCGACTTCTTATTCTCATCTCAATTGAACCGTCGGCAGCATAAAACCGTTCCTTCACCCATTTTGCTCCTCACTTAACAGCAGCGGTTACAACTTTTAACCCACTTGACAACACTATCTTCGCCCAGACAACCGGATAAACTCACTATCCATCACAATCCGTCAAGGAAAAAACAATATTTTTACAGTAATGAAACTGACAAAAAATTGAAATACTCTAAACTATCTATTGGTGATGAACACATCGTAATGGAACCGACGAGAACATTCAAATACCATCATTTACACTTGATAACCAAACCGGTTCATCTCCTGCAATCACCGTTTCATTCGCCGTTTCACACCTTATATAACCCTCACTGTCCATGCATGTTATAACCCGTCTGAACAGTTTCAAAATTATTTTTCGATCATGATCAGGGTGTAAATCTCCGTTAGAATATGGCGGTTTGAGCGGGTGGAGTAGAGAGCAAAACGTTGGTGGCTTAGCGTGGGTTGCGGTTGAAGCGTTGCCGTTGAAGAGATCGCCGGAACTCCATTTATCATGTCTTCCTCTTTCTCTCACTAAAAATAAACTGAAATGATGAGATATTTATTATTCAAGTGCTTTTTGTAAAAAAAAAAAAAACTATCTGATGTATATCCGCCGTTAATATTAATAGATGTGTTGTCTTGATATATACGTGCCTCTCAATCAAAATGGTTTTTAATTTAATATTCATAGTACTATAGATAAATGTGTTGTTGTGCCACATCTTCTCCACGTATTCAAATTTAGATGAACATTTTGTTGTTATACATATACGAGCAAGAAATCTCGCGCTTTGTGATGGACACGTTAAACCAGTAAAAGAAACTAGCGACACGATAAAAAGCAAAATTTACGTAATTGCCATATTTCACACACTAAATGATGAATATATCCCCGAAAAAAGGCAAAAATTACGTAATTGCCATATGTTTACACACAAAATGACGAATATACCCTCGATAAAAATCATAACTACAAAAGTGTCATGCGTTCACACACAAAATGACGAATATACCCCCGAACAAAGGCAAAAATTAAGTAATTGTCATATGTTCACACAAAAATGACGAATATACCCTCGATAAAAAGCACAACTACAAAAGTGTCATGCGTTCATACACAAAATGACGAATATACCCTTGAACAAAATAAAAAATTACCTAATTGCCATAGTTATTATGACCGTAGATCAAGAAATGGACGGACACAATTTCTTTGGTTACTATTCACGGAGTTGGTTTTTTAATATATAGTAAATTACAATTATTTAAAATGTAACTTTAAATACATCGCATCTCATGTAGTGTACTGATAATAAAAAGAGTTAATAGCCAAAATCGTTCTTAAGGTTTGGTCACTTTTGCCACTTCAGTCCAAAATCCAAACCTCTTACATCTGGGTCCTCAGTTTTATTTTTTTTGCCAAATTCGTCCCTGAAAAAGGTTTAGGTTTTGCTAAATTCGTCCCTGAGGTTTGGTCACTTTTGTCACTTTAGTCCACAACTTAAACGTTGTCAGTGACGAATTTGGCAAGAAAAATAAAACTTAAGGACCCAGATGTAAAAGGTTTGGGTTTTGGACTGAAATGGCAAAAGTGACAAACCTCAGGGACGATTTTGGCTATTAACTCATAAAAACATTCATAATTAACTTCCCGCTGCAACGCGCGGGTTAGCATAAACTCGTTTTATTCCAAACTTCAAAAGGAACCATATTGTAATATTGTTGACATGACGTATATAAGAGCACACAAGGTAGAATTACATGAGGTTTTACACTTTCGATTACTAAGAATTCCTTTGGCTCATAATCGAATCAACGTTTCATTTCGTTAGGACCGACCGGCGGCATCACGACTCCTTGACTCTGCCTCGCTAGATTTCCTTCCCATCCTAATTATAGTGCAAAACCAGTAAAACTCAAGTTAGGTCTCTTTATAAGAATTTTTATAAGTTATTTCAGTTGATTTTAAACTTTTATATATAAGAGAGACTGAGAGAAGCTTATTACCAAGAGACGGTTCAAATCCACGATGCTTAAGCTCACGATACTCCTGACAATGAGCGCACGGCTTACAACACCAATGGACACACAAGTCATTGCAAGGTTCCTCAGGCAAATTGTATTGTTGCCTCAATTTAGAGCGGAACATGCATGAATATATGCACTCGCATCCGGTGAGTAGACAAAGGAACGAATAAGGGGTCGCGCATCCGGTGAGTAGACAAAGTAACGAATAAAGGGTCGCGTGTACACCGCACGCTGTTTTAGATAAAATAAATAAATAAAAATAAGCTGTAAGTATTCATCAAATTGTTTTAACTTTCATTTCTAAATCTGTACCCTTACGATTTTATTTAGACCCGAACCAAATTATTACTTTGTTAAAAAAATCAATGTGAGCCGAAACTGTCACAATGTGTTACATGACCCGACTAATACGTTTTGCTAGACTTTGCTAATGCTAGTATATAAAAAAAACATATATTATGTACACTATAAATCATATGTTAATAAAACTCGAGCTTAGACGGTGAGACACTTACAAGTAGTTCCCTTGTCAACGATCTCGGCAATTCGTCCGAACGTGATGCATGGACACCAACACGTCAAGCAACCTATAGTTCCCAAAAACAACACGAAACTTCAATTAAACATTTCTATAAAATAAGTTCTAGATATAGGATTCCTCATATAGTGTAAAATAAAGTGAGTATTTGGTGCAAGACTTACAACTGGAGCAATCTGTACCACAGTCACAAAGACCGGTGGACCAGTGGCTAGGGGTAGTCATGGGCTGGGTTAAAAATTAATTAAATGAGCTGCTAGGTGTTTAGTTTGGATTGGTGGTGTTTTAAGTGTTGTGACTGCGTATACATATATATAGAGCCAAGAATGGAAATGTGGACATAGAATCATGAAACAAAGCGGTCTATTACCGTTTCCTAGCAGCCTCTTTAGAATAATAAATATCTACACGCGGTACGTACTGTGGAAATTTGATATCGGTTCGTTTTGTTACGGTACCGATTCAATAAAAATTTATATCGCATATAGTTGCGTATTAAACACATTTAAAAAAAGTTTACCAACGCAAGATGCTATAGAAAATCTAATTAATTGTGTTAAAGACATATCGAAACATAGGTTTTAACCGAAACTTTGTAAAACATTATACGTGTAAAGTTACAAAATCATATCAAATTTAAATACAACTTCGTTTTCAATACAAGTTTTATCGGAAAAGTTGTACATGAGCACTACATATTACAAAAAAATCAAATTAAATGGGTTAAAAGACGTATACTAACGTAGATTATATTTGAAATTAGATGAAATATTATATACGAAAAGTTACAAAAGTAAATTAGCTTACCAGTATTGAAATAAAAAAAAAAAAAATTGATTTTGTTTGACCCATTCGATTTTAAATAAAACTTTTATCGAAACACGAAAAAAACCCAAGCACGTCGATTTTATAATGTGTTATCATATTAGATTATTAATTAAACTAACAAAAAGGAAAACCAACGTAAAACAACTAAACCTTAAGGCAGCTTTTATAACATCTACCTTGCGCTTTGATTGTTTGTACATTAGTAATCAAAGTTCGGTTAAGAATAAAATTTATTTTGAGAAGTACATCAGACAATTATTTAATAATGGTACCATAACAAACTGAGTAGTGTTCATGATAATGTGTGTGTTTTTTTTTTCGTCGTAAACTATATCGATTGTCGGTACCATATCGATAACGAAAATAACCTAGGCAATATCGTCCGTACAATGTCGGTACCGGTATCATTATTATCGGAACCAATGTCAATATTTGTTTTTAAGATTATTGACCTATGTAACATATTTTGTTTTTTTTTTTTCAAAAAAAAAACTTTTTTTTATAAAATTCTAAATATACTTTAGGATGTACGTGCTTATTTATATCTTCTCTATTATAATATAATTTAATTCAAAATCGAATCCTCACAATGTGCAGAAAAAAACCCACTCATGTGTATATATTTAGACTAGCTAATTACCCCGGGAAGGTCCCGGGGTTGAAAATTTTAATATGACTTAATAAAAAATAATAAAAGAAGAAAACTCAAATCACGAAAAGAGTAAATAACTTAAACATAATCAATCTTAGTTAAAAAAAATTCACCATGTGATAACGTATTGTAAATGACTCAAGTTAACTAACCACAAAATCTCTCAATCACTGCATGTCCCTAACCTAAAACCATCAGTAATCATCTAAATAATCACTTATGTAAGCTGCAACTATTCAAAAACTTATCAATCTCTAATGACTCTTATAATTCTTAACCTAATCAACTAAACAATCACTTAGGTTGGAAGTTGTAACCATTAAAAACGTATCACATCTATATACCAAGTCTCACAATATTAATATTGATACCTAACCTAAAAGAATGTATAACTCTAATATTAACACCTATCATAAATGCTAAAAAAATACATAACTCTAATATCAATATTCAACCCATAACCTAAAACAATGTAATAGTGAGGTTATACCTTGGTGCTTTCTACAACTATGCTTGATCTGCACCCACCTTCTTAGCTTATTGTTTAACTTATGTTGACTAATTTCAATATACAGTTGACCATGGTTGACCTGGTCAACCCCCTTGACCAAAGCTCCCTATATCAACAAATAACATGTCAATAAGTTCATCCATGGTTGTAACATTAACCCCACTTACCACCATCTTCCTCATAAACTCATTAACAACGACAGCCGCTAACTGTTCCATACTACCATCTGACCCGCCTATACAAAATGCTGACTTACCTCTTGTTCTCTATTCCTCACAAGTCACAACAGACTGAGGCTGGTTATTCAATAAGATTACAAATACACATATATCGTATTCAATAAGATACGAAGGTGATTCACTAACCTCCATCCTAAGGAGTGTTGCTGGTGATGCTACAGCGAAGATAAGCGTTAAGTCGTTCACATACTTTGCTTAAACTAATTCAATTGCAATATTTGATTAAGATTAAAATTACTATTAACCCAAAATAATTAATTAGCGAAAACAAAAAAAATAGCTAATAATAATCGAGAATAACAATGAGAAAACATTACTTTGAGAGACGTTCCTAAACCCACATGGTTACAAAGCAGAGGCCAGATAATATGCTTCTAACAGGTAATAAAAAATAAAACTCCTTATCACCGATTTGTAAAAGGTCTTGGGAGTCGAGTTTAACGGGAGGGGTGCCGAGGAGGTGAAGGACGCCTTCGACGGAGCAGCCGTTTTTGCCGAGGACTTCGAGGGCGAAACGACGTCGTTGGAAGTCGTAGAAGATGCGGGGCGTGGTGGCGGGAGATGTTCATGCCGCCGCCTAAGGAGGAGAGGTCGACGTCGACGGTGGATTTCTTGGAATTCAGGAGATTTGTAAACTTGGGGGAAAAAAGATTGAGGGTGGAGGAGGTCAAAAGAGGAGGAGATGGGAGATTAGGGTTTTGAAGGAGGTGTTAATTTATTAATAAAAACGAAAAATTAAAAAAAAACAAAGAATTGCACCTCACTATGCCACGTGGCGATTTCAAGAAGGGATTGAAGTTACCAATGGATGACACGTCAGCAAAAGGGCTTTGTTTTATATATATATATAGATATATTTAATGTAAATCAAATATTTCATTAATAAAAACGGGCAATTTAGATCAGGATGGCTGGTAAACACAAAACAAAACTACCTTTTCTCAATACCAAAGCTTCAATTTACATGTAATATTTCATATTATATGTAATGATTAATATGAAATATATCATTCCAGAGCAACAATATATAAAAGTATGATCTTAATTAAATATTAAATTAAAAAGATAATATTACATTACTCATTTACTTGTATAAAAAATTGACATATCTTTATCTCAAATAATAAGAACAGCTATGCCCAACAAGTTGAAGCTATATATGGTCCAAATGTCATGTAGAGAGGTTTTTTAATATAGAGGTTGTCATGGCATTAATATTAAGAGGTTTTTTTTTTCAATTCTTAATGCAAATAACGTCTCGTTTCAGTAGGACGGATCGTTCCCATCATGATTCGTCGACAATGGTGTAGCCATTAGCCACATACATGGTTAGGGCGGCCGGGCGGGTGCCCCTCTTAAAAAAAATTAGTGTATTTCGTAGTAAAAAAACCCGATCGCCTCCCTAAAAAGTTCGGTTAATCCTTCGATCGCCTCCTAATAAATAAATCTTAGCTCCTTCGCTTCTCCTCGATTCTGCATCTGCGGAATTTCCTTCCCAACCCGCAAAACCCATAAAGACTGCGTTAAATTGTTTATAACAATTTGTAGGTCACATTAAAAGAAATTTATTACGAAAGATGGTTCAAATCCACGGTTATTGAGCACCCGATACTCTTGGCTCGTGTGGATAATAAAAGAGTGTTCAAAGTCCAACAATTATTAATTCCTTTTTTCATTAAAAACTGAATTCATGATAATCGAATTTTGAATTTAATTTAGACTAAAATATTTCGAATCAAAAAAAAAAAAAAAATAGACTCTTCATCAGTATTTTTCGTGAAATTATACATACAAGGAATGTGTGCCTTGTTTAAGAAGCACAAAAACTTACATGCTCGAAATTCTTTGCCGTGCGCGCTGTTGTTTCATTTACAGTTTCGGGTAGTAGGCTAATCTCGACACTACAATCTACTTAGGCTGTTGTACCATAAGGGGCCTCTGTTGAACATAAATCATCGGATTACTTCGTGTTATTTTGTTTGTTTTTCTTTTACTGCATTCTTCTTTGGTATGTCTTTTTATGTAGTTTTGTTAATTTGTAATTAGAATATATATGTTTTGTTTTCTTCTGTATTATAATTCGGTTTTTTAATTCATATTGTTATGTTTATGTTATGCATTTTATAAACGATTGCCCTACATAATATTTGCCGCAGTCACAAAGGTTGTCCGTGGAATTGAAGCATATATACATGATTCAAGGTTATTTGAGATGCTAGGTGGTTTGGATTGGTCGTGGTTCAAGTCTTGTGGACCCCCTATAAACAAGCCAAATTAAGATGGTGATGTGCATGGGTGTGTGGATTAGAATCATCAAACAAATTTGCTCATTATCGTTTCCTAGACGCCTCTATGGACTTTATTTAATATACGATATTTGAACATACCAAGTTGGTATATATAACTATAACCAGGGTTTTTGTTAACCCGCCGCTTTGCGGTGGGGCACGTTTGTTGTGCAGAAGTGTTTAGTAGCACTATGGGCAACGATTTCCTGTATTCTTTCGCGTAATTGTGGACGGTTTCGTGGATATAAAAGATAATATTAAGTGACTGTTATTGTCGCGTGAGCTTCAAAAAAATACTCGCGGCTAAAAGCTAAAAGTTTGGTGGTCAAAGTTTGAAATCCTAAAAGCTAAAAGTTTGGTGGTCAAATTGGAAGAAAAGAAAAACACTAAGTTAGTAAGAAAGTTAATGGCCAAAGTTGGGTGGTCAAAGTTTGAAAGCCTAAAAGCTAAAAGTTTGGTGGTAAAAGTTTGAAATCCTAAAAGCTAAAAGTTTGACGGTCAAAGTTTGGTGGTCAAATTGGAAGAAAATAAAGTACATATAAGTTAGTAAGAAAGTTATTGGCCAAAGTTGGGTGGTCAAAGTTTGAAATCCTAAAGCTAAAAGTTTGGTGGTCAAATTAGAAGAAAACAAAGTTAAGCTAAAAGTTAATGGCTAAAGTTTTAAATCCTAAAAGATAAAAGTTTGGTGGTCAAATTGAAAGAAAATAAAGTTAACCTAAAAGTTAA
>JAUTDX010000351.1:0-121700 GCA_030844895.1 Ambrosia x helenae | reverse complement strand
GGTCAAATGGAAGCTCCAAGACTTGATGCACACATGGTTTATTCCCACGTTTTTTAGTCACAATATTTATTTTTATCACTTTATTTTATGTCTAATTATTTTCTTTTGTTTGAAGTTTTTCAAAGTAGTAGTTTGAATTTTCCACAAGTGTAGGAAGACGTGAGACAGTAGTGTTTGGTGGTTATTTTTTTTCTTTGTATTATGCACTGGAAAAGAGGAAATGAAAGGCAGTGAGTTTAGTTTATGAATGAGAGGTTTCTCTTTTGGTTAATTTATCTCAACAATGGATTTTGAGGTGGATTAATTGTGTCTATGCTAGTTCAACCATGGCAAGTTGTATGGTGTTCTTAAACCCGAGTTCCGAACTTAGTGGTGTATCTGTATCCTTGGTTAGAAATTTGTAGCCCTATTCTTCATAGTGTATAGCGTTATACCCCTAGTAAACTAAACAGAGCTTATTTTACAAATGAAAAATACAGAATAGTATAATACACAATTTAAGTTTGAAAAAATATATAAAAATAACTATATACACATAAATATAAGTAAATAACATAGAAGGTACTGCCCAGGTCTGGTTTGACAAAAATTCTGGACTGAACCGCTAAGAACGATTTTGGAGGATGACAAATAAAACTGGTCCATTGATTGCGGCTTAGCGAATTAATGGTTCGTATTAAGGCTTAGCGAAGTTTGAACATCTTTCTTTTTACCTCAAAATTATATGATCTTTTTGAGGTAGATAACAAGAGCTAAACAACCTGTTTGGTTTACGCAACCAGTTAAAAATTAAACCAGCAAACTGTCAAAACCGAACCGTTATTCTAACTGTTGAATCGTAAGCCCATCAAGCCAGCTAACTTGGCTTCAATTTAAACAGTTCTATCGATTTTAAACAATCCAAGACAAATTATGTTTTCAAAGATAAAATCATGAATGGCAGATATCACATATCAAACTAAAACCCATAGACAATGATAAAAACATATCCCCTCACCAACAATAGCAGCACTGTTTTCAAAACCCTAAAGTTGGCAGACAGTTAAAAAAAACCAATTAAAAATTCAAATCCCAAAAACAGCAACTAATAACCTAACCTCCTTAAACATCAAGCCTCATTATCCTTATCATCACCAGAAATCTGCACTCCTCGTGAAGCCGTACGACGTCGTGTCCTGGACGGAAGAATGTTATCCAAATCAACCTCAGCCAATGGATCATCTGAAAAATCATCATCATCACCGTTCGATTCACTACCCCCACCATCTTCATCAGAAGAATCATCATCATCATCGTCTTCAGACTCTTCAATCATCTTTCCTTTACCTTTATCATCCTTCATTATCCCCTTCCCCTTTCTATCAACTTCAGCTTCTCCATTGGAATGTTCGTTCTTCTTTTCATCTTCATCGTCTGAATCGAGTTCGTCTTCTCCCTCGTAGTCTTCCTCTTCTTCTTCTTCTTCCTCGTCTTCGATTTGGTGTTGGTTGTCGTTTTCGTTGATGGGTTTGTCTTCGATGGCGGCTGGAGGTTGGTTGTTCTTGACGGGGTTTTTTTGTGGATTCGTCTTCGTCTAGGGTTTGCTTACGCTTGGGAGGGAGAACATGGGGTTCTTCTTCATTGCTGTTGAGCTCTGCCATGGCTTCTTGTTCCTCCTTCAAGGTTCAAACCCCTCTTCTTCTCTATTTAGGGCTTTTCAGTAACAACGATTTTTATACTCTTTGTTGTTTTGAGACAGGTTTCACCATCAGCTGAACTGATCCACTGTCTATTGGGCCTAGCCTAGCCCAATATCTATTTTCTTTTCATAATACAGTAGGCCTAGGGATGATCCTAAGCAGTATGGAATATGGATACCCTAATTAGGCCCAGCCTAATAAGCTTGGGACTTGGGGACTAGGAGTTACACATGGGAATATGTTATTTGTAAAACGACGATGGTTTCTATAGTATACACAAATTGCACAAACGCCTCCAATTAATACGGATGGTCTTAGAGGTTAGTCTGTGAATTATAAGAAAGTTTAAACATTTGATTGTATTTTGGTAGTTTAAAATTGTTTGAGATATAACAATTTGGGTGGCGGGATCCGATATAAATAACTATTAGCATACAATATATACTAACAAGTATATAGGTTATATGAACAAGTATATAGGTTGTTAAAGTTTGAACTAGAGTAATAATTACGTTAAGTGTAAACTGTAGCGTATTTTTAGTCATTTTAATTTTGTTGTAGTGTAACTACACGATTTTTGAAAGTGCCATCTCATGTTTTTGTTTCCTTTGCATAATAGGTTGCACACTATCAAACCGATTTGTATTTGGTTCTAAGACCATATGGTGTGATCATGGTTTGAAGGGTTCATGGAGCGATATGTAACAAGCAAGTCAATTCCTCTACAACTCTCAAAAAACCACAGGGTGGTGGTGGCGTGAAGGTTTTTTTTTAATTAACCAACCAATCAAAAATCATATATAACCCAAGAACCAACCACAACCATCCACTTCAACTTCACCCGTGCCTCACACCAGTGGAAATCTCCACCCAACCTATCCCACTCTACCTTTCACACCGCATACGGGGTTGTGTTGGTAGTGTTGAGGGCAGGGACGAAGCTACTTTAGGGCCCGATGGGGCCCCGACCCCCACTGATTTTTTGCACAATGGTGGAATTTTTGTGATTTTCGTTGGTAAATTAAGTTTGGGTTGAGTCTGGCCCCCACCGATTTTATCTTCCAACCACTACCAATCGAAAAAAATTGAGTTTGGCCCCCACCAATTTGAGAACTAAGCACCGTCACTGGTTGAGGGGCTTCATATCCCTTCCACGTCCCACACACACCGTGTATCCTAAAGTATAAATTAGATTTTTGTTTCCTTTTTTATCAGTTTTTTTTTTTTTTGCATCCGTATGCATAAATCGTTAAAGATGAATCATGAATGACGAAGATAAATGAATTATATTTGACGTTGACATTTTTTAGAGAAAAAATGAAGAAAAAAATAAAAGACGGTGCCAAGTAAGTAATGTAACGGAAATAGAAATAAAATGACGTGGCAGAAGCTCGGTATCGGTGGTGGGTCCCATCTGACCTCGGATCGTTACGTGAAACATTGGCGCGCTCCCAATCAAAACCCCAACCACCGCCTAATCTCCTCCTTCCTCCGCCGTGCCGTCTGCTAATCAAATCAATCAACTTAATAATAATAATAATTAGCTTAAATCCAAACACCTCCCAACCACCTCTTCTCCACTCCTTTCTTTCTTCCGTCACATTCCTCTAATCTAAGCAAAACAGCAACACCATGAATGCATTGTGTACAATCCTCCTCCTTCACCGATTCCTTTCCAATTATAGACATTGCTTCTTTAATTCTCTTCACAACCACCTCACACCGCTACTATCACACTTCCTTAATAATATTATACATACACAATCAACTACGTGTTCCGTTTTGCTTCCATTTCCAAAATGCGACTCCCTATCGGTTACTCTCGACCTCCGTCCATGAGGACAGCTGGTAGCACCACCTCTTACGCTTCGGCCGAGGCGAGGCGTATGCTGATGAGGAGACGGACTTCTTTTAATCGTGATCGTTCTGGATTTGTTCCTCCTCCTCTTCCTCCTAACGTATGCCTTTTTATTATTATTACTATTATTATTGTTTTTATTATTTTCTGTGTTTGTAGTTTTCATTTTATTGATTTGTTTCATGAACTGACTGACTGCTTTTGTTTTGATTTTTTTTTTCATGTTGGAGGGATGATTAACGGTCTATGGTCGTATGCAGCTTTTTCTGTTATTAACACTTGTTTAATTTTGATCTAAGAACAGATATATAAAAGAAGGTGGTGGACTGTTTTGGTTTTAAGGAATCACAGTCAATTAAGTTGATATTGACACTGAAATAAAGAGATTCTTTTAACGATTTTGATCGAAAGAATTAACTGATTACTTTGTAATTTAATAAATAACTCAATAAGTTCACATGTTTTTTATACCGAAAGGATGTGGTTTTACCACACAGTGGTTTGATCTTGTTGGTTAAGTTTTAATGACAAATATTATTATGGTTAGGTGCGATACGGAAAATCCTTTATTCAAAGCTTTGACTTCTAGATCTTTTTATTTATATTTTCCCAAATATGAAGAGAAAGTAAATCTACAAAAACAGTTAAATGAATATACTAAAAAAGAAAATAAAAGTCACCAATTTAGAATCAATAAACCATGTAAAGGTCCTTTCAGTGGTGTATATTGGTATAATTGGATTAATTTTTTGGATCAACTGTCATTAGTATCATAAACCATCTTAGATTTAGAACACAGAATCATTGATGAACAGGAGGAACGGTTGGGATGTTCTTATACCACTATAATATATATTTTCTGATAATTAACCTTCTTTACATTATTAGCATTGCGTTAGATATGTATATATGTTCATGTTTTGCATTCGAATGATCTAATCTTATTCATGCAAAAAAAATTGGCATTCATTGTTTATTGGCTGCATGCTTTTAACAAGAAAAGAAAGTTGATTCGCCTTCCATTTATGACTTTTTATATTTATCCCCAATCGTGGGTGAGTAGGGCTCGAGTCTGTGTTGTTTTGTCGCATGTTGTCACTCGTTTAATTTAATAACTATGTTGTTTTGTCGCATGTCGTCACTCGTTTAATTTAATAACTATGTTATTGCTTCAGCATAGACGTTCAGTGAGTAGCTTGTCGTCACTCTGTGGTCTTACTATAAAGCGATGGGCATTACAAAACAATATGTCATTTACACACTATTTATTGTACACTGTTTGGAATATGTGTGGATTTTTGTCTAGTTGCTCACACTTAGGGGTGTTTGGAATTGCTTGTTAAAATGTTTATCTGCTTATTGCGTTTTGATACAACAATAAGTTTATGACTTATGGGGACGTTAAGGACACATAACCCAAACTGATTATTTGATTATTCAAACAAGCAGTTTGAGTTATTACTTCATACAACTTATTTTTAAAAAAGCAAGCAGAGTTTTATAAGCAAGCCCAAACACCCTTGATACATGTGTACATTATAATTACATTTATAAGTGCAGAGATACATTGAAGTTAAAAGAATTTTTCTGCTGGAAATTATAGAAAAGGGTTTTTCCAAACATAGCCCTTAGGACTATAGTTAAGAAAAAAATTTTGTTTTTTTAAATGAATGTTTATCAATCGACTCTCAGGGCTATGTTTAGCGTTTTGCTATAGAAAGAAAATGTTCACAATTATAATTCTTATGACTTATATATCTCTGGATTTACATGTTTTTTAAATTATGTTGAAAAGTGTGTAGATCACGTATTCGTTGCAGTTAAAGACTTTCTTCCCACATCATGATCTTTCTCTCCTTCAATCTAGCTAAACATTGATTTTCTTTCTCTCAATATTAGATCATTGCTCAGGGGAGATTGCTGTTCCTATTCTGCAAAAAGCTGCAAAAAAGTGACGTCAACAATGTCGGCAGAATCGTATTGCCAAAGGTTGATCTTATTTTATTTTTACTGGTCGAAAGTATCATTATATGGTAATTAGTGACTTTAATAGGCCAACAATGTTGTTTGGTTAATTGGATATATAAATTTATCGGTTTTAATTATTCTTATTCATTTCAGCGTGCGGCGGAGACTCATCTACCTAGGCTCTTAGACCGTGAAAGTTACATTTTACCTGTGGTTGACATAGATGGTGGGGTTGCATGGTCATTCAAATACAGGTTGGCATAACTTATGGGCGGGTTGGTTAATGGGTCATTTATAGCACTGGCTGAAACAGGCCGGGTGGGCTGGGTTGAACAGTGAAGGATTTTTGTTCATTTTAAAAATATCTTATACTAGTTATTGTGTTAATCATGACTATAATATTAGTCTAAATCTTGAATTAAACAATTTATGAGGTTACACTAGGGGCGATTTACAACTCGTTTGACCCTTTCCCATTTGATCTACGTATCGTTTAATTTGACTCGTTAGCCTAAATCGACCCATTTCCTAAACAAAGGGTTGAAATCTACAACTCTACAGAAATGGTATGTTATGAAGAACAATTAAAGTTTACGCTATATTTGCTCCCTTTTTGGAATTTTATAGGCGTTCTTTTTATCTGCCTTCTTTCAACAGGTACTGGCCAAATAACATGAGCCGAATGTATGTGTTTGAGGGTACAGGTGTGTCATTCATACACCCTTTTCATTCTCTTTGATCATTCAACGTGCCTTTTTCCTAAATCATTAATCTTTTTCCAGGGCCATTTATCCGGAAGTATGGAGTGCAAACGGGTGACTATATGCTGATGTACAAGGATATGGTGACTTGGAACTATGTATGCATATTATATACTGAATTTAAAAATTTAAGGATACAATGTCCCCTTAAATAATTGAATAACTATCATGTTTTTTGCTTCATACACAGATGGTTCGGGCTGTTAAAGCTAGTGAAGCTGAAGGATGTGCAAACAAAGAAACGATTGCTACTGAAGGAAACAACACAGATAATGTGGTTCTAAATGATGCTGCTGATGGGAACGATGATGCTGATGGGAACGGTGATGCTGCTGAGAATGATGCTGCTGCAGCTGCTGAAGTTGGGGCATTTGATCTCCCGAACGTCTCTGACAACTTTCCTAAAACAGAATGTATTGTGGGTACGAGTTCCATGAATGATGACGACTATTATTTCAGTGACATTTTGAACTCGTTCAGTTCGTGGGATGAAATCAAGGACTATTACTATCAGCCAACTGAGCCAAATGTGTCCTCTGATAATTTGTCCAGTGAGGATCTCCCTCAGGTGTAAGTGAGAAAGCAAGGCTCTTAGTGTTGTAACTTTTGTCTATATCGTATGCACTTTTATGTTATCTGTATGATGTTATAAACAGCTTACGGCTGTCTGTCTGTGTTGTTTTGGACATGTGTGATGCTCTTTATTTAAATGAAGGGTTTCTGTTTGAAGTTGTTAATCCGAAACTGCCTAGAAGCCAATATCATGCAATTCCAAGCACCTGCTAAGCATCATTTGTCCCTTGACTACAGTCTACAGGCTACGCCTTGAGCAGGCTCGCGAATTTGAATACCCAATTTTTGATGACATACAGTATCACCTTATATTTCTGGAGCCATCTGCTTTCTATTTTATCTTTAACCCCTGAATTTATAACTTTTTATTTATTGTATAAAGTCATTGGTTTTTTAAGAAAATACAGATCTCTTTTACCTTTGGACTAATTTAAAATGCAGATTATAACTCTTTTTATAGTTGATAATTTGTTATTCAAAACATTGAACATAAGATAATTGAGAAAAATATATAGCAAAAAAAAAAAATGCGCATTCTAAAACCATATCATAAGACTCTCTATGGATACCATATTTCCTTCTCTTTCCTTCCTTCCTCTCTGCTCCCTACTGATACCATTTTTGTAGAAAGACATTTCAACCAAGAGCACTTCACTTCATTGTAGTCTTTGTGAGAATAAAACTCATAGTATGTGACACTCTTAAAAAAGTTATGTATATATAGGCGTCCCATTTTAATTTATATGTGTTACTTTATGTTAATGTTATACATACATTCTCTTGTCAAACATGCATGAAAAAAAATATTCTGTTATATTACATATACATAAAACGGTATCTTTTTCACATGTACTACATGTAAAACCGCTATATTACATGTAAACAAAACGATATCTTTTATGTATATGTTTATTCGTTATATTACATATACGTGACACCTCATGATACGGTATATCACATGTTATTCATACCATTCAATTTTCTAAAATCTTGTGTGTTATATATAAAAACTTAGTAGATTTGAATGAATTAAGGTAATGACGGACTTAATTATGTATTTTCTGATCCATGGGCGTACTTAAGTTTATTTGTTTTTCTTATAGGGAAAAACAAACTTACTATTTTCTGATTAGGCCTTCCCCCAACCCACACCCCATAGCCTAAGAGGCATGATTGGGTAAGAGACTCTGAACTAATAAGTGTGTTGAGTCAGTAAAAGTACGTCAATGTGGTGGTGGTGGGTCGATGAGGTGGTGCGTGAGTCGCCCGGTGAGGGTTATGAACACATGTGAAAGAACAAATAGATCCTTTTTCATTAAGCATCATTTTGAAACTCAATGGTTCACTAAACACACTTAGGTTGGGTGGTATGGGCTCACGTCCCTCTCCACCTCCTTTTAATAGCAACCCCCCCCCCCCCCCCAATTGGCCAGGCGCCATTGGATGGTGGGCCCACTTAACTTGTCCAACGATTTAAAAAGAAATCATAGGGGGGCGCTATTGGGCTTTAAACCATTTCAGGATGTTAAAGGGGCGTTATTGAAACGTGGCGCTGATGTGGTACAATGAAGCCCCCTAGGGGCTCCACTCCATACCACCCAACCTTAATGTTGATTGATTTAGATATAACATTTTTATGGAATAATTAAGATGCTAGTAAGCAGCCCCTAATTTGTAGACCAAATTACATGCATCATCTTTAAAGAAAAATATGAAACTTACAACTTTCAAGAGTTAGTATAACAAATATTGCCAAACATTCATCCATAGAGGGTTTTTCATCCATTCTATCCAATTGAGTTTGCTCTTAGTCTCTTATTAGTTCTACTTGAATACCGTACGAAAGAAAAATGAACCACCTTGTTGAATAGAAGCCAAAAATTAGACTTTTTATTTGAAATTACTGGAAAAAAGTCATTAACAATTAACATACCCTAGGCCCTAGCCATGTGTCTAAAACCCAGAAAAACCTAGATTTCATCATTATCATCATGCCAAAAAATATGTAACCATCCTTGCCAGAAAAAAAAAAAAAAAAAAAACCTATTAAAACCAATGTTGGCCTAAGTCAACTGAAAAAAATGTGATAATTAACACAAAATAATATTGCCAGCAATGAGGTTCAATCCCCTAAATATTTATTGAACTTGTTTATAGTTTAGTTTTCTGCTGGTGGAGCCAGATGCAGTTCCCTTGACCACTGAATCTTTCTTTTTGGTTCCTCCTGCTGCTATTGCTGCATAATATAATCATTGTTGGTTTTTTTAGTAATAAAATAGAAAGTAATAAAATTGACAATCGTAACGTCATAAGTTTTACACAACTAAAAGACAAGTATGTTAAGGGGTTGTTTGGCAACCTCTGCGTCATTAAGTATTGAGTCATTAAGAGGTCTGATTAGGTAAGAGGCTCTAAATCGGTAAGAGGCTTGACTTAGCTCGCCTAACTAGTTGGTAGTGGAGGATGTGCCGGCTAAGGTAATGAAGACGAATGAATGGATAAAAGGATAATATTTTCATCCACAGTCATCAATATTGTTGATAGTCTATCGTTGATAACGTCATCAACACCTCCACTACCACCCCCTGCCCGTGACCGCCGCTGTCCCACATTCGAATTTCAAATCATATGACATCTTCTACTCATAAAATTTGACATATTCCATTTAGTAATGCCTAGAGAATGTAGAGGTTTTTACCAACCTTTTCTTCTATCTCGACAGTATGGGCTTGCACACTGACATTCAAATGCTTTTATTGGGTGATCAACGTCGTCAAAGTCAATACCATAATCCTGAAATTATTTCCCTTAAGTAAATCAACAATTAAAAATAAAAACACAGGATCAAACTACAATAAAAAGAGAGGTGCAGTTACCCATGTTAGTTCTTCATATGGATCAATATTCCTTTTAGTGAAAAAAGCAATCTGCATAAAAAACAAAAAACAAGGGAATTTTATGAATATAATTCTCTATTCTCTTGTTAACATGATTTAATGTTTCCAAGTTTTTAAGCAACCACTGCTCAGTGAAACGTTTACGCCCATTACTAATGGGTCATGTAACTCTGAATCAGTTTTTTTAGAACGTCAACTACACACCCTCTAAATCTACACCTGTTGTCCACCACACCTTTTGCCAACACATTGGTAACACTAGACCATACACCCTGGATCAGCTACGTATCACATTTATATACACTTAATATAGAAAGTCAATACGTACATGATAGTAGTGATGATGAGGCGTTTCAATTTCAACAGGGATCTCGATCAAATTTGAATCATGGCATCTAAATTCATAAAAAGAACAAGATATAAAACGTTATTGTCTAAAATTGCATATTATACTCCCACAATTTCATAATCAGACATAAATTTACCACTACAACAATTATGCGATTTGCGCACTTATTTCTATATGGCTTATGGAAACAGGAAAAAACGTAAACATCAAGCTTTTATATGTTTACAAGTGTAAATAAACTGATAAAAGTTTACTTATTTTCTGAAGCCATGTAGAAAAATGTGTGTAAATCACATACTTTGTTGCAGTGTATATGAACAATACCTGTGATTTATAAATCTTGCAACGTTCCCAAAATGAGTTGCATCCAAACACAAAGCTTCCTCATCTTCAAGTACTCGTTCAGACCCCCAATCAGCATCTAGTAGTACTGGATATGTATGCCTCTCATTTTTCCGACCCTGCTTGTTTCTTTCATATAACTCTGTATTTGTTAATATTTCTCCAACATACTCACATATAAAGGACCCTTTTGGCAAATATTCAGCTGACCTGACAGCCCAACCTTTACCCTCTGTAGAAAACACCTGAATTTTGATTGTGCACAATGAATTTTCACTAGACAATGTAGATATTTATCACACAGCACAAGCTTAAAAGGAAAGCTATGAACAACTTGTAAATAACAAGTAATTAAGAATGGTGTGTTCTCTCAGAGAAAATATGAACAGAAAATCTTTTTATGATGAGCATAACTTTTGTCAAAGATAATTGTTATAGTAGCTGAGGTAATTTCAACCCTTTTACTTAGGAGTGAGCAGAATATCCAAATAACAATAGAAAGAAACGAACCAATGGATTGGTTATTATTTTTTTTATAGCTGCTTTTGAGACATGTTTTGTATTTGATTGAACTTGATTTTGACTTGCAATATATTAGGTTGAACTTGATTTTGGTTTGTAATATATTAGGTTGAACTTATTTTGAATGTATTCTTATGAACCATTGAATGATCTTTTAGACTGTTGAATTTTGAAAGCCATTTCAACTTTTCTTTATAAGTTCAAGCCAAACCAATCCGAGCTCGAGCTTAGGTTTTCAGCTCGATTCCAAATCCGAGCCGAGGCCGAGCTTGCCCTGACTCGGTTCAGCTCGGCTCGGCTCATGAACAGCCCTGTAGCCCATCCATTTTCACCCTTTGGTCTCTTGCAATAATGTTGGACCCTTTGTGTGTCAAAACTAACATAGTAACTTACCTGCAACTTGCAAGTAGGGCCTCGTTGTACCACACGGTTCCCACAGTCCATTGTGCATCCACATTTTCTCCAACATTCTTTTATAAACTTTCTCAACACGTGACCTTTGCATGGTTCCGGATTATGCTCATTCTTGGCCTTCTCCAAAGGGCAATCTTGGCAATGGAAAAGATGATGGTCTTGTGGGTCGCGTTTCATGGAAATGCAAGTATTTAAAAAATAATCTTTAACAGGCCTTGTGGTGTGTAGGCAAATTCTCCCCTTGTTTCACGAGAACAAGCACACGGGACCCGCCTAGAAAGACAATCGCCATTACAATTTAAACAGCAATCGCGATCAGAAATCCGGGCTATAGAAAAAGGTACATATGCATCCTGATATGATATGTTTTGTGGTATGTAGAGGAACTTTGGTGGTTCTAAGCCAATATCGTCTATTAATGGAATCTTGATTTTCTCTGTACCTCTGGTTATGTCATTAATGTTGTGAAGTTTTTTGGACTTCCTCTGTACTGACGAACTAGAATTATCTGATTGTACGCCTGGGCGTGTCAAGTTAACTATAGGCTCCGTTTCATCTTCCACCTGGATAAGTTTACGCCTCTTTTTGTGTATAACAGTGTTCATGTTAGAGGACGTAGAGCCTTCTGCAATGCTTTTCTGCATTGAAAGAAGAAAAATAAGCAGATAAGCACTTAAATAAGAAGCCTTAAAGCATTCTACAATAAGCAAATGGAATCAGTTATAATATTATGACAATGACTATCAAATGCATTTGTAACAAAATATTGATTCATATGATGAAAACAAAAACAGAAGTACACTGGAATAGGGAATGAATAATGACTTTGAGCTTTAATGAAAAATATACCTTGCTATCTAGTGGTTCAAAAATAGCATCTGCAAGTGTTCGGTAGTTATGTTCCTCAATTAGTTCCCAGTTCATATCGTATAATTCCAGAAGATTCTTGAGGACAGGTTTGACAACTTCACGAGAAATGCCTAATCCCTTCATGGCACTATAGGCCTTTCTTATTTTTTCTTCATCTGAACTTGAAGCTATCGGGTCGGACTTTTTTGAATCTTTTTTATGATTTGTCATTTACCAAACTGAATTTACAAGTAATGTTCTCTCAAACTGTAAGATGACATCAAACTAACAAATGAGAATAATGTTCAGAATATACAAACCGCATTCTAAATAGTAAAACAATAGAACAAGTACATAATAATCAATCACAAGAGTTTTTTTTAAACGGTTAACTCACACACACCCTCTAAACCAACTCCTAAATCTACACCAATGTCCATCACAGGACTAGAACCCTCAACTACTTGAGTGGAAACCTTCGAGCCCACATTCCAATAAACATTGTTCAGTTTGCCCACAAGGAGGTAGGAGCTCACTTTCGAGCCACCTGAGTGGAAACTTCCCAACAACGTCACCAACCCATGAATTACTCCATCGCAATCACGCTTATGCACATCCAATACGCCCAAAACACATTCATGGTATTTGAGGTGTGACATTCCTTATGAACCCAACATTTCTCCTATCCACGGCCAATGTGGGATTTGCCTAGAATGTTCGAGTCACTTAGGAGTGCTTTCTGTTTCGTAATTGGAGTAATGGATTTAAATAATCCCAACTATTGACTATTGACCAATAACAGTCCAACTACGAAAATAACCACTAGCGGTCCCAACTTTTAGACATTTTGCTCTCAATGGACCCCACGTTAACTCACACTAACGTCGTTAGCTGAAACTCACAATTCTAGGCGATTTTTCACCTGGTTTGAAAGAGGGAATCGAGATGATGAAAAATCGCAGAAATGAGCATGGTTCGTCTCGATTCCCTCTTTCAAACTGGTGAAAAATCGCCTAGAATTGTGAGTTTCAGCTAACGACGTTAGTGTGAGTTAACGTGGGGTCCAAATAGAAGTTTTTATGTTCTTAGTGGGCTGTTTCTACATGTATTAGCCTATATATCAACACACCCATGATGAATAAAAGCACTAAAAAGTATTTAACATCTCCCCTTCTGTTTGAGTTTTCCTAACACAGCAATCAGGTCCAGACTAAAACAGAGTAAAACACATGACACTAAGCGAAATAAAGAAGCAAAAAATCATGGTACTTCTGTTCTCTAAGTATAGCAGCAGTAACAGTCAACAAAAAGGCCTTTTCTACCCCCCTTATCTTCTAGTACAGCATCAACAAAAGATCTACAACAATAGCTAACAAGTTTAGTTAGACGTAACGTCGGCTTTCCGTCACAAAAGCTTAGAAGATGAGACCTTTATCAACCAACATAATGATCACATTTAAACTGGCCAAGAACATAAAGATACAAATTAAACAAAGCATTAGATTCTATTCTATGTTAATCTAACATAAATACGTACCATTATTAGTGTTTACGGTTTAGGGTTAAAAAAACAGATAAATACATAAAACATCAAAATTATGATGTCACAAACGCAATTAAATACACACAAACGTGAAATATAGATAAACGATTGAAGTAGATGGAAATACCCTAAATGTAGGGAGAAAAAAGGAATGGTAGCAACGATTAATGATTAAAGGTGTAGCCTTTAGAACTTGTATTGCGATGACGTACAATCTAGCAACAAGATCTAACAACAAAATGTAGGGTTTTTGTTGGATGGTTTAACTAACAAATAAAGGAAACAGAGTTAATAAAAAGTGAGAGTGTGAAAGAAGTCGTATTGTGAATCGATGAGGCAATGATTATAGAGCAGACCATGGCTCGTTCGTTTCATATGGCTAGTTAGTTAGTTATGCATGTTGGCTAGTATGCAATGCAAATAGGGGCTTGAAAAGGTAGCCAATCCATAATTATTTAATCTGGCCCTAAACTTTGTGTTATTTAACTTTGGACCCCCTATTTTTTATGTTGTTTTATTTGATAAATTAGGTATGGTGTATTCATACATCTAAATCTACCCATTTGTTTTATTTGAAATCTCAACCGATTGGGAATGAATATCTTTCTTACACAATTACACGCATTGATATCACTAGGCTACAAACATACACATTTGTCCACCATAACATTTTAACTCTCGATCAAAAAATAACCATCTTTCTTACACGCCTTTAATAAGAAAGCTATGAATTATTTACAAGTTAGTTTTTAAATTTATTTTGTGAGTAAAAATGTGCTATTCTTTTCTTTCTTTGACCCCTTTTTTTTAATCTTCTGTTTGCCATTTTACCAACTTTAAAAGATGTTGTACAACTTTTCCTCTTTTCACCATTTTCTTACTTTGTTTTTCTCTTTGCTGTTTTACAAACTTTAAAGCATGATATACAACTCTTCCTCCTTTTATCATTTTTTTTTTTTGTTGCTATTTTACAATTTTTATAGCATGATGTATAACTCTTTCTTCTTTCACTCTTTTCTTTATTTTATTTTCTATTTACCTTTACCTCTTATGACATTCTAGATGTTTAAAAGATTACTTTTACTAACACACCTTGTTTTCGTTTTAATAGAACTTCTAAATGTTTAAATCTTTTAAAGATCTTATATATAAATATGTCATAAAAAGGTAAAGGTGAAGAGAAAAAATAAAATGAAGAAAATGATGAAAGAAAGAAGATTTACCTTTTAATGACATTCAGATGTTTAAACGATTTTAATTTACTAATACACCTTGTTTTCCCTTTAATATAACTTCTAAAGAAAAGGGTGAAAGCAAGAAGAATGGTAGAGTATGCTTTAATAGGGATGGTAGTGGGTTGGGTTTGGGACGGGTTTAGGTAATCCCAACCCCATACCTGATTAGGTATGGTTGTCCTAAACCCGGCCCAAAACCCGTCGGGTTTGTATCGGGTAATTACCCATCGGGTATCGGGTAT
This sequence comes from Ambrosia x helenae, assembly GCA_030844895.1. NCBI lineage: Eukaryota > Viridiplantae > Streptophyta > Magnoliopsida > Asterales > Asteraceae > Ambrosia > Ambrosia x helenae. The sequence continues at coordinate 106,468 of JAUTDX010000351.1, read as the reverse complement.
ACCCACGGGTTTCGGGTAAACCCATTAATTTTTAAAACTTACTCATTGAGTATATCTGACCAAAAACCCGACTGACATCTATTAGGTAACTATTAACCAATTACATTTACCATTATTAAATATATGTGTAAAAGATTACAATGTATAAATATAAAATACTTAAATAATATAAAAACAATCAAAGACATAGATAACAAATAGTATACACTAACTTTTTGGTAATTTTAGCACAAGATGACAATGTAGATGGACAATTAGATATATTATGCATACATATTTAAAAAGATATATTAGAAATCATATTGGGTATCTAATCGGGTAAACGAGTATACTTTATCGGGTAATTAGGTCGGGTAAACGGGTATATCATCAAATCCTAAACCCGATAAAAAAATAAAAACTAATCGCATACCCGGACTCATACCCGATTACCCGTCCCAAATATGTCGGGTTTCGGGTATACTCATCGGGTTCGGGTTTGATTGCCATCGTTTTTTCTATAAATTAGCGAATAGGGGTGTGACACCCCAGGAAAATCCCACATCGGCCGTGGCCAGGAGAGATCCTTGGTTCATAAGTAATGTCTTGCCTCTTAAATCACCAACGCGTTTTGGGGCTTAATGTTAGTGGATGAGAGGAGAACTCCACAGTTAAGCGTGCTCAGGTGGGAGAAATTTCAGGATGGGTGACCTCCTGGGAAGTCTCCACTTGGGCACCCAAAAACAAATCCGTGAGCTCTGGATGGGCAAAGCGGACAATATTGATGGTGAGAGGGGCGGGGTGTTACAGATGGTATCAGAGCCACTCCTGTGCCGTTCGGGATGGTGGGTGCATACCTCATCAGGGACGATGAGACTCTAACGGGGGGTGAATGTGACACCCCAGGAAAATCCCACATCGGCCGTGGCCAGGAGAGATCCTTGGTTCATAAGTAATGTCTTGCCTCTTAAATCACCAACGCGTTTTGGGGCTTAATGTTAGTGGATGAGAGGAGAACTCCACAGTTAAGCGTACTCAGGTGGGAGAAATTCCAGGATGGGTGACCTCCTGGGAAGTCTCCACTTGGGCACCCAAAAACAAATCCGTGAGCTCTGGATGGGCAAAGCGGACAATATTGGTGGTGAGAGGGGCGGGGTGTTACGGGGGGGGGGGGGGGGGGCAACTAGACTGGATTTGTTTTAGCTTTGTCTTTGTGTTTTCCTACCATTTTGCTTGTTTTTTCTTGGCGTCGGTGTAGCATTTTCCAGTTTTTCTCTTCTTTATCTTCTCAATACTTGTTAACGGTAGTTTATTACTATTACTAGTACACTTGTTCTGTTTTCTTATATACATTATCTAAATAGTAATTTTATGCTTTAATATAAAGAATTTAGCTGAAACCTAGTGGGTGCACCATCTCTATTTTATGACATAGAGGAAATGTTTGCCCTTATCTCACTATTTTTTGTTTGGCTAAGAGTATACCGATAACTATAATGTTATACATGCCGATATGATGTCATGTGGTGCCGCCATGGGAGGTGTGGGGATACGGGGAACATTGCGCCACACCCCGTGTCAGATGGTGAAGATGTTATTGAATGTGAACTAATATTGGGTAATTTACATAGAGGTAAGGAAAAAATGACCCGCTAGAATCCAGGGAGGAGAGAATCATCCTCCTGCTCATCAAAAGAAAAAATAGAAAGATTTGGGATAGTGCATGGATGAAAGTTCATGTGGAGGTGGGAGATGGAGGGGAACACTACACCAGTAGTATGGGAGAGAGGAGAAGAAGGGATATGTCATGGGTATAACACATGGCCTAACTAAATGATATATGATTACTAAATAATCAATATATATGTTGTTGGGAATGAAAATAGTACGTACACGAACGGAAATAAGATGAGTGACTAAGGGAAAAAATATTGTTGATAGGCAAATAGAGAAGATAGATGTAGACATTTGTAAACCACCCCCCCCCCCCCCCGGATGTATTTTATTGGTGGAGCAAAAAGCAGGGGTACTTAACGCCCCTGGGGTGGTGTAGCTCGCGAATGGGCGCGAATGAGGGCATTTAGCGCCCTTTCACTTCTCACTACGGGTGGTCTTATCAACAAACTAAAGATGCTTTTTTAAGGAATGCTAACTAAAAGTATACAATATTATTATCTCTCATTATTATGTGGATGAAATCATCTACCATGGCCATATGACAATAGACACCCAAGAAATTGCTACTTCCATCAATTCATTAAACATAAGTGGAAAGATGAAAACTAGGCATAAATAATGGTATCTTATACACCATGGCAAAACAAACCAAAAATCAAATTTTTGGTTATTGCAGGTAAATATTAAAACCGAACCCATTTTTACTTGTTACCTTACCCAAGCGTTCAGTCAGTGAACATCATATTTCTATTTATGTTAAACGTTCGAATAAGAATAATGATAAATCTAACTGTTTAGTTGTTCATCGGTGTTGCATTTACCAGTAATCTCCACAAGAACACAAACCATCACTAAAATGATGAAACCTCTTTGAATCTCTAACCACAATATGCCGATTCACGATCTTGGCTATCAACTTAATCGTTTCATGACAATCACCACAAATCCTCAGATTCTTAATCACTTGAATGGTTGAACCAGGAACCGAGTTCATAACTGCATACGCAACAGCCAACTTCTCACTATGAATCTTTAATGTCATTTCCTTTTCTTCATAATCAATATCATGTAAAACTGATGTCATATTCGGTACATATCCAGCTTCTTGCACCTTCATACATAATTCTTCCAAATATAAATATATTTTCTCATGATCCGGATGCTCTTTATCCCCAACCAAAAATACATGCACCCGACCTTTTAATTCAACCAAACTAAACCCTGGTGTTTTGTTTAATCCATGGCTTTTCATATAAATTCTCATCTTTTCAACATCTTGCCACCTTCCAGCATCAGCATATATGTTCGAAAGTAAAACATAATATCCACAATTTTGCGGGTCTAGCTCAAAAAGTTTTCTTGCAGCGATTTCTCCAAGTTCCACATTCTTGTGCATTCTACAAGCAGCAAGAAGAGAGCCCCAAACAACAAAATCGGGCCTTACCTTCATTTTCTTGATCAAATCATAAGCCCGGTTAAGAAAACCAGCGCGCCCGAAAAGATCAACCATGCAACTATAGTGTTCCACTCCTGGCTCAATAGAATATTTACGGGTCATCGTTTGGAACCAGTGCCAGCCTTCATCAACTAGACCAGCATGGCTACAGGCTGATAGAACTGATACAAATGTTATGTAATTTGGCACCATGTTAACCCGAATCATCTCATAGAAAACATCTAGAGCTTCTCGAGCATAACCATGCATGCCATAACCAGCAACCATCGCAGTCCATGACCTCACATTCTTGTTTTTTATACGGTCAAAGGCGATTCTTGCGGTCCCTACTCTTCCACATTTGCAATACATGTCTACAACTGATGTACCCACAACTACATCATCCTCTAGACCCATCTTTATAACCTATGCAATGAAAGAGAACATCAAATTATTTAACATGCATGTGTTTTATTAAATACAAAGTCAAGATTTCCTAAGCTAACAACTTCATATCAAATTACCTGATCATGTATACATTTTCCAATTTGTAGAGCACCCGAATGAGCACAAGCCAGCAGAACTGCAGACAATGTGACAGCGTTGAAATTAACGTCGGCATCACGCACCATGGCATAAAACAGATCTAATGCTTCTGTAGACATTCCATGTTGAGCACAAACTGCAATCATTGAATTCCAAGTTGTTACATCTTTGTTGATTATTTCATTAAAGGCCTTCCTGGAGAAACCTAGCTGACCACATTTGGCATAAGCATCCACCAGAGTATTCCCGACTCTAGTATTTTCTGCAAATCCCTTTTTAACAACCACCCCATGAACCCCCTCTGTGACATTCTTGTTTGAAATACTAGAACAAGCTGCAAGAACAGAAACCATAGCAACTGCATCGATAGACACTGCATTCTCATCCTCACCCTCAACTACACTCTCTTCAGTCAAAAAATCTTTAAGAAGTGATAAAGCCTCATAGGGACATCCGTTTTGGACATAACCAGTGATCATTGAAGTCCAAGATACCATATTTCGAACAGGCGTTTCATCGAACAGGTTCTGAGCATCATCCAAATGACCGCATTTGGAATACATGTTAATGAGAGCAGACGAGACAAAAACATCATTGTGGAACCCGAAAACAAAAGCTTGCAAGTGGATCTGCCTGCCCGAGTGAAGATCAAAGAGGGCAGAGCAGGACTTGATAGCGCAAGGGAAAGTGGAGCGGTTTGGTGTAAGAGAGAGCTTTCTCATGGCAGAGAATGCAAGAAGGGATTCGACCGAATCCCCACAACGAGCAAGGTCGGCAATGACCGAATTCCATGACCAGACATTGGTAGTGTCCACATATTTGTTGAAGAAACTAACGAGGTTAGAATTACTGCGCGACAAGTGATTGCTGGCAAGCTGCAAAGAAGAATTAGCAGCGGCCAGAGCTACTTTGGTGATCTTCATTCATTTCCTCTTTTTTTCTTTCCTATGCCGTGTTTATTTTTATAACAATGATTAATATTAATTTTGGCCCCAATGTCTTGCAACACACAACTGCAAAATTTCTTTAAGCTGTCAGCACGTCATACCTGAAGAACACAAAAAAATATATATAATGTAAAATTAAACTATGAAGCAATTACAAGATAACCTACCAGGCCTGTCTTCGAGAATGTTTAAAAAAAAAATTGGCCCTACCCGCCATATACTATAAACTCATCAACCGCGTATAGAAAAATCCATAATACGAAGACAGCTATAAAATAAATAAAACACAAGTAATGTAGAAAAATGATCGAACCCAGTGGCGAAACCAAAGGTTGTAGACTGGGGGGTCGTAACAGAAACATACTACAATTATCGATGTACATAATAACTGGCTTACACAAGGCTACTAGTTTTTGACTTATTTTTAATTACATTTATGAACCTACGATGCAAATTTGTTGATATATATGATAAAAATTGAGAATTCTTATAAATCTAGTAATAACTAAAACGTGATAACATAAATTCGTCATCTCAAATGTAAAATTAAATCCTAAATAATAATCAATGGTAACCAATAACTGAACATATATTGAAAACAAATCGTTGAGAGTGACAAATTTCTTTTTCTCATTGAAGCATTTCATCAAACACTTGGTTTGCACGGATTGCACCAATGGAGAAAGCTATTAACGTGCAAACACATATCATGCCATATTGCAGACATGAAGATTTGATAACAATTTTATGAGAAATAGAACCTTGAATAGTAAAACAACATACACATATACATGCTAAGTACATACATACTATTCAATTCCTTTAGAATATAAATTAGATAGTCTTGTAACAAGAATGATGTACCCAGGTAGTGTTTCAGAATATTGTAGTAATACAGAGTGTAAAATGTGAGTTACCAATCACTTCATCAATGGGCGACTGTGAGGGCAGAAAAGCGTAACAAAGACCGGAAACTGAGAAGCAAAACAACGATTGAGGATTTAGAGAATCATAATTTTTGAAAGGAAATAATAGCGGCGTCAGAGTAGTGACGTTTTAGGCTCTTTCAGGTTTCACTTCAAAATTTACTTCATGGTACTGAACCTCCTAGCAACACATAGGTTGCAGTCATATGAACTCAAGGCAAGTGAAAAGAGTCCTTTGCATAAATGTAGGGGTAAGGCTTTAAATGAATTACGTTCATGAATAGTTCGTTAAGGTTTTAAACGAAAAACATGAACATATAACGAACACGAGCATGACAATTTTTTTAATGATCGAACACGAACAAAATGTGTTTGATTATGTGTTCGTGTTTGGTTAAAGTTAAATTAACAAACACGAACATGCATTTGTTCGTGTTCATTCAGTTCATTTACAGGCCTAAGGGTAAGGATGTGTACATCATGTTCAAGTTGATCTGACACCCCTGACCATCGTATCTGGAAGCCACATACACCCGTTGTTGATGCTTAAATTTGTACTCAGCTTGTTTGAGCCTAAACGGGTGTTCAAACAATCAAACCTCAGGCTTAGCTCAAACTCGATAAATAAGTAACTTTTAAACTAGGCTTGAACTTGACTCGTTTAAACTCAAGTCGTTAGGAGAGAATGGTTTATAAACTCCACATGGAAATAGCTACCTTAAAACAAATAATCTATGATGTGTTACAAAAAGTTACCATCATTCAAGCATATGACAAAACGATATATGAGGTGGGCTTGACCCACATAGTTAATTTGTATTTAACAATGATGCCAAGCCATCACTTACATTTGCAAACAGTTTTTGGAGCTAAGTTTTTAACTTCATTTTTCGATATGTCTTTTGTCATGTGACACTTTGTTAAGTCCACATTGGTTGGTGGTTTGTCTTAGGAGATAATCAGGTCATAAAGCACTGTAAAATATCATATACAATGAATTTGCTTTAGGTGAATTGTGTCAAGACTCACCCATAGACCTGCTCAAAACACTCAATTCTACCCAAGGTTCAGCATTGCAAGTTGTGTTTCCAGAAAATTCTTGACAACAATGTAACAAACATTTCTAGGTTGTTCAAGGATGATTTGGGAGCTTTTAAGTGGATGGAAGAATCATGATAAATTTTGGGTTTTAAGACATCAAAATATTAAGGGCTGTTCTAGAATAATCACTAAAAATATCGTAGATATTAAGCCCTTAGTCACTAGAAAGTTCCTTGTAAATATCCTTGAGATTTTGTACTTAAATTTCTCTAGATTAGGAATGATTTAGATAGCAACTAGTATAAATATATCATCTTTGCTCATTTGCAAATCATCTCCACAAATTCTCGAGGTTGTAAAGTTTAAGTGCTCTCTTGTAAACTCTCTTCATAATCTTTTCTTGTAATCAATAAAGGTTTAATTGATTGCTGATATTGCCATTTCACACATGTTCACATACGAATCACATTATTCTTGGGACACCGGATGATCTTAGAATGACTCTCTAAGAGCCACAAGTGAGATAAATTATTCATTTTGTGACAATTGGTTATAGATAAGATGAAAACTTCACTAAGTTAAACGTGATAGAGCAAAATAATTTTAAAATGGGTACCAAAAACAAAGTCGTAAGCTTTTTGTAGCCAAATCAAACAATACAGTGTATGAGTCATATGACAAGACCTGGATTGATATTAAAAGAAACCATACAAAATTACTTAACAAAAAAAAAAGATATTTAACCAGATTCAATGATATTTTTTGTCATTTTACTTATCTACGTGTTACATAAGATTTAGAGTTGAAAGATACATTTGGCAAAAATTGCTAGTGTTAGTGTAAAGAAAAAGGCATTTTGAAGTAAGCGGCTTGCAATAATGTTTTAATGCCTTGTTATGTTGCATACACACAATATACATTATTGATTGTCCTTCTCTTTTACTATTTTACAACAAATTTCATATTACAAGAAAATGGATATCCTCCCAATAAACATGAATGCACAAAACAACTTATAAAAACAAAAGAAGTTTAATTAATGGTACCCAAAACAGCTTATAAAAACAAAATAATTATAATTGATAATATCCTTCAAATCAAAATGTTCCAAGTATACAATCAACACAAACAAACTATCATCATAAATAAACACTTCATATCATGCTACACAATTGAAAGAATCACCTACTACAGAAGCCTAAGGTGGGAAGTATCGTTTAACCGTTTAATCTGCCAACCCGTTTTCCAAGAATGTTGGAGCACTGTCACGGAAGAATCTTCTATGCACATCTTGTTCACCATCATCGGGCTACAACCAAGAATCCCAGTTATCAAGCACTTGATAGGTATCGGATGACTAAACACGCCTACACACGAAGATGGCACAAAGCAATGGTTGTTGCTCATCCTGCCATTAATCATGTGATTAGGAGGGTCCCGTGGAGACATCTCATCATCAGCTTCATGGTCTCCTGTTGTAGTGACCATTTGTAATCGGCTTTTGCCGGATTTTCTTCTAGTGAATGGTTGTTTGGGTCTTTGAAGTAAATCCCATGATGGATGTGGATCGATTGTTGGTGAAAAACCAGATTGGAGCTTGTGTGGGAGACATACGAGTGTGTTATTTAGGAATTGAAGCATTCGGAATTCCACCTGGCGGAGTGATTCACCAGAAGGTGGACAGAAATCGGGTTGGAGTTTTTCTGTTAAAGTTAATATTTCAGGGGTGTATACATCGGACCTCAAGCAACCTTCCCATAGTCCATGACTCATTTCTTGTAGTGCATCCGATGATTGTATAAGTTGTTCTGAGAAATTCATCTCCTGCAAGAAACCAAAACATATAAATAATTAAGATAGATAGAACAAGGAAAAGATTAAGCAAACTTTTAATTAGCGTGGGAAAATCAACACAAACTTTCTTATCGTTTATAAGTGGCAATTTCAATACATGTAACATTGATAGGGTTATGTTTTTATCCCTAATGGGTCAAGTTGATTAAGCTAAACGATGTAACTAAAAATAAAACGGGCCAAATGGGTCAAAATGTTGAAAGCTAGACAAAGTGTATTCAAACACTTTACTATTTTTTTACATTTATTGAGAAGAAACCAAAAGGGGAAACTTGGGGTGAATTTAACCTCATAACTTTTATCCTTAATGTCAAAAGATGTGGAGAGAAAGGAAATCAAAAGCTTTATAATATCTTTCAATGACGAAACTACCCTAAACATAAACTAACACGTTTGTACACGAATGTTATAGCTTATAACTTATAACACTAAAGTTGGTAACACTCTTTTCTTTCCTCCCCAACTTGATAACATGAAAAGGTATAATCCTTTTCTTTTATGTCCAAACTCAACAACACAATGCTAAAAGTGGAAACTAATTGCTGTAATGTATGCAAAATCAAGCTTGTAGTTACAAAATGCATCATTTAATACTACTAATTGTCCTTTGGTAGTGACAACAATTGATAGATTAGACTGTACAAACCATTGAACAAGCTACAAAGCTTTTGATCAAAGTCCCACAATAAACAAGCAATGCAAATCACAAATCTATAATCCAAACAATCTATCAACATAAAGTACCACATCTACCAAATCTACTGCTACAAAATTCATAAATCACACACACAGTTCATAGATTTAAATTCCGTTAAATTAATCAATGATCGAGTACCTGACAAATAGGAAGCGCAGTGGATCGAGCACGATCCAAAGGCGAAGTATACACAGCATTAAATCGAATCCCCTGAGACTTCAAAAACACAGCTAAAGCCCTAGCTTGCCTCTTCCCATTAACCGTCAGTTCAGATTCAGGACACCTACCACCAACCAAATCTGGCCTTAAATGCACATGGCATTCAGCTTGACATATCAAATACACCTCCGTCGTAGCTCTGTCGTCATCCGCCACGTCAGAGAAGCTCCGTGTAAACTGTGGCGGTGGAGACAGCACGTTGCAAGGGTCCCACACCTTAATCGACGGCGGCAGACGTGGCGTACCAAACGACGACGGTTGAGGAGATAACGGAGATGCTGATGCGTGACACGGTAACAGCTCTGGCTCTTGTTCAACAACTTTCTTCATTAAAGTATCGTCTTCTACAAGTAATCGTCTTCTGGAATCATCGTGATTGGTTCGTTCTACTTGTTCTATTTCTTCTTCGTCGTCTTCAGCTACTTGTATAGATTCAGATGCCCCCATTGAACCTGGACCTGGACCTGGAGCTGGAAATTGTTTTTACAATTGGGATCTAATAATATACTGAAATTGAGGATACATAATAATAATAATAATAATATTGAGAAGAAGAATGATAATTATAATAATTAATATGGGAGAAAGTGTAGGAAAAGAAGAGGGAAATGAAGTAGATCTGAAGAAGGTGTGATGTGGTGGTTGTTCTGGTAGCGTATAAGATTAGGGCCAAAAAGAGACATAATATTAACAAGTGGGATGGGATTGTGAATTGTGATTTGTGATTGTCCTCTCCTTTCCTTTCTTCACATGGCTTTGGTTTCCACTTTACTACCCATCGCAGTAATTATCTTTCTTCTTTGTCTTTCATTGTCGAGCTTTTTCTTTTTTAACTGTTGGAGTAAAAGTGTCCAACAACTATTTCGGTTTCCAATTTTGGCATTTAAGAATAGGAGAAAGTATAGGATACACAAAAGTATCCTTAATGTACAAAGTGTAAGAAGCCATGAGAAATTGCCACTTGTCAACCTAACCAAACCATGATTAACCTAATTAAACTATATTTAAACTCAATTGTAGTTAAACCAAGGACAAATCAGTAACCTAGACTCCTTCAACACCACTACCAGATCCAAAGCCCTTAAACGCCCCAACACAGATCCAAATCGCAGACGACATTTCTCCGACCATTCCTTCACTTCCGGTCATCTTCTCCGGTTCAACACCACTACCAGATCCAAAGCCCTTAAACGCCCCAACACAGATCCAAATCGCAGACGACATTTCTCCGACCATTCCTTCACTTCCGGTCATCTTCTTCGGTTGAGTTCTCCCCGCCGACACAATTCCGGTCATCACTTTCTCAAACCCAAAAAAGAATTGGTTCCAAGACCTTGAATAATTGTGCAAGCATGAAGCTGTTTCAAAGAATGAATATCTTGACAGTACTCAAATGAATGAGCCAATTTTTGTGGTGAAAAAGAAGGGTCTGAAGGTATTGTTTTCGCCCCGACACCACGACCACCCACGATCCTCACCTTCCTGTTTCATTACCAATTACTGTACTGGCTTATAAAGTGAATACTGTACCGGTCAACTTCATCCTTTTCAAAACCGGCTTCACACCCAAACCAGGCACATCTCCTTTGGTTTGCAAAGCACTGATAATGACAGGAAGAGGAAAGCTGCTTGTATGAGGTTTGAATAGGGGAAAAAGTGAGGAAAATGTGAGTTTTAATTATACTAAATGCGTTTTACAAAACCAAGTGCGTTTAACAAAAAAAAACAAGTGCGTTTTACAAAAACCAAAGGCGTTTTACAAAAACCAAGTGCGTTTTACAAAAACCAAGTGCGTTTTATAAAAAACCAAGTGCGTTTTGTAAAAACTAGTTTAAATAGTGTTTAAAAAACCAAATGCGTTTTATAAAAAAACCAAGTGCGTTTTATGATTTTCTGTTTAACAGTTTCTGATGTTCATTGTCTGAAACTTTTTTGAAAGCCATTTTTTTTCTTTAATTCTTCTTCTATTATCAACATCGTTCGTTTCTGTGAATAATACATGCGTTGATAGTGATTTTTGAATATGATTCGACTAATTTTATCAATTGAATTATCATACTCTGTTTTTTTCTATTTTTTTTGCAAATACGTTTTGATTTTGTTTGTAATCGAATTGTTTAATCATTCTGCACGTTTAATCGAGTTGAAAACGATGAAAAATCAGGTTCAATCGATGAAAATTTTTGCATCGATTATGTCTGTTGTTATGATTTCATAGAAATTTAAACGTATTTTTCCTAATTTACCCTTGGTTAGATTAACCCAAATATGATTAGGATTGTTAATTACCATCTTGCCACCGCCTAAATCTAATGGCTGAGAATGCTTCTTACACTTTGTATGTTAAGAAACTTTGTACATTAGCCTCTCTCTAAGAATAGTACTCGAGGAAGTAGGAGACCCTCCATGAATAAATTTGTTTCTACAACACTACAATAACAACATTAAAAATACCTTGTTTTTTTGTTTACTCTAAAATGAATCAAATCTAACTTGAATTGTTTTGGTTTCAAGATACATTCTTCATAATAAAATGTTGTAGTGCGTATAGGTGATTAATAGTAAAGCTTGTTTGGAAAAAGCGGAAAAAACTTAAAGGTGAAAGTGTGTTACATATAAAAAAGATTATAATGTCATGTTGATTAGAGTTATAAGAGGATGGATACAAGGCACATTCCTTGCCTTCTTTCTAGTGATTTGTTGGTAGAATATATTTTATGTATCAAGTCATGGATACGATACAAGGTAATCTATCTTGAAGTTCTAGTCTACTTTTTTTTTATAATTTCGTTATGTTGATGATTTGATGGGTATTGTTACATAAAGTTAAAGATAAACAAGTGCAAATAATGTTCTTGTAAGTATATGTAAGGTATAAACTTGTACAGTATTATGTTAATTTATAACACACCTAAATTTTTGGGTCAAGAGAGTGACACCTACCAGTGACTAGGGTTCCAAAGGGGGCATTGCCCCTTTCGTGGAAAACGTAAACATCAGCATAAATGCTTAAATAGGTAATAAAAATCGATGTTTTAAACAGACTGAAAAAAATATCAAGCCACACTATGGTGACTAATAGATTAACCTCAGCGCACCACCTTGCTAATTACCTGAAAACTATATTAGTATAGTTTTATATTAAAATACTTTTTTAAACATTAGTATAGTTTTATTTAGGAGCACTTATTATTTAACTAGTGGTATCGATGACCGCGCAATGCGCGCCTTCCACTTTTGTCATCAACGATCTCTTCTATTAAACATACAACTCTTTAAGCAGAAACATAGTCAAAAAACATAACATAAATTTGTGTAAGAAAATAGCCGAGAAAACATAGACGAAACCATCATTATAATAAATAAAAATAAGTGTTGTTACAACTGAATTCATAAAAAATACAAAACGTACTCTTACAACTCAATCCATAAAAAACACACACAAAAAAAAAACATTTCTTATTAAATGCCTACTGCGATCAAATGATGTTTTCACGCATCACCTGACACAAACCAACATTAAGGAACCCACGCTGCAGCCATCATTGTTGTTTAAACCTGTATTAGCTAAGACGGATGAATAATCTAATTGGTTCAGAGTTTTGCAGAAGCATGGCTGCAAGGCGGATTGCAGGTTAAGACCTGTCATTTAACGACCTTGCCACGCCATTGTCATTAGTTGTCCAAAAGTACGTGTAACTCATCATAACACATAAGAGGGTAACTGCATGCATGCATTACATTACATTACATTATATAATCTATCCTATAAGAACATAAACGTAAATAACTGAAATTGGCTTTTATTCGACTCATACTATTAAGAAAGGGAGAAAAAAACTCATATAACAACTTTAGGATTCTACAAGGGTAAATTTTGGACATGTATACAAATATTTGAAACCCTACATAAAACCCCCACTGCAACACCTGTTGCCTTGTTTTTCTCCGTTTCTTACACCACCGCCCACTGCCTTGCCGCCACCGTGTCTGTCAGTCTCCGGCCAGGGCGGATTTATTCATTAGGTAATGGGTTCCCAGGAACCCATTCGGTCTTGAAATTTAAGTGTTTTATGTATATAAAAAAAGCAGAAGGAACCCATAAATAAAATTAAAAGGAACCTATAACTAAAGGAGAAAGTATAGGATACAAAGTATCCTTAATGTACAAAGTGTAAGAAGCCATGAGAAATTGCCACTTGTCAACCTAACCAAACCATGATTAACCTAATTAAACTATATTTAAACTCAATTGTAGTTAAATCAAGGACAAATCAGTAACCTAGACTCCTTCAACACCACTACCAGATCCAAAGCCCTTAAACGCCCCAACATAGATCCAAATCGCAGATGACATTTCTCCGACCATTCCTTCACTTCCGATCATCTTCTCCGGTTGAGTTCTCCCCGCCGACACAATTCCGGTCATCACCTTCTCAAACCCAAAAAAGAATTGGTTCCAAGACCTTGAATAATTGTGCAAGCATGAAGCTGTTTCAAAGAATTAATATCTTGACAGTACTCAAATGAATGAGCCAATTTTTGTGGTGAAAAAGAAGGGTCTGAAGGTATTGTTTCTGCCCCGACACCACGACCACCCACGATCCTCACCTTCCTGTTTCATTACCAATTACGACGAGTTTCGGCTTATAAAGTGAATACTGTACCGGTCAACTTCATCCTTGTCAAAACCGGCTTCACACTCAAACCAGGCACATCTCCTTTGGTCTGCAAAGCACTGATAATGACAGGAAGAGGAAAGCTGCTTGTATGAGGTTTGAATAGGGGAAAAAGTGAGGAAAATGTGAGTTTTAATTATACTAAATGCGTTTTACAAAACCAAGTGCGTTTTACAAAAAAAAACAAGTGCGTTTTAAAAAAACCAAATGCGTTTTACAAAAACCAAGTGCGTTTTACAAAAACCAAATGCGTTTTACAAAAACCAAGTGCGTTTTATAAAAAACCAAGTGCGTTTTGTAAAAACTAGTTTAAATAGTGTTTAAAAAACCAAATGCGTTTTATAAAAAAACCAAATGCGTTTTATGATTTTCTGTTTAACAGTTTCTGATGTTCATTGTCTGAAACTTTTTTGAAAGCCATTTTTTTTCTTTAATTCTTCTTCTATTATCAACATCGTTCGTTTCTGTGAATAATACATGCGTTGATAGTGATTTTTGAATATGATTCGACTAATTTTATCAATTGAATTATCATACTCTGTTTTTTTCTATTTTTTTGCAAATACGTTTTAATTTTGTTTGTAATCGAATTGTTTAATCATTCTGAACGTTTAATCGAGTTGAAAACGATGAAAAATCAGGTTCAATCGATGAAAATTTTTGCATCGATTATGTCTGTTGTTATGATTTCATAGAAATTTAAACGTATTTTTCCTAATTTACCCTTGGTTAGATTAACCCAAATATGATTAGGATTGTTAATTACCATCTTGCCACCGCCTAAATCTAATGGCTGAGAATGCTTCTTACACTTTGTATGTTAAGAAATTTTGTACGTTAGCCTCTCTCTAACTAAAGATATGAAGTGGTATATTGGTTGTCAGTGCTTATTTTATCCGTTAATCTCCGGTTCGAGTCCCCCAAACTGTTTTTTTTTGGCTTTTCTTCTTCTTTTTTTTTTTTTTTAATTTAAAACCCACATTAGGGTTTCACTTAAAAACAAAGAACCTCATTTCCTCCTCCTGAAACAAACTGCCCTCCGCTTTCCTTGGCAGTCCACCCTCTCCAGCCCCCTCCGACTCCTGCCGCCCCTACCTACTCAGCGTCATCCACCTATCAGGTGTGTTTTTAAACATATAAGTTGTTGACTGTTATTTTAATTTTCAGTTTTTTGTGTTTTAATCTACTTGAACTATGATTAATGATGTTAATTTCTATTATGTTGCCTTTTTATGTAGAATTTGTGTTTTATTAATCTCTTAACATGAATTTGCTAATAGAATGGGTATCGTGTCTTAGTACTGTTGTCAACAATCTTGGTTAACATCGATATTTTTACCTTATTGATTTGTCATCAGGTTTCTTCTTTTGATTTTCCACTTGCCATTGATTTGGTGTCATATCATGTTTCCCACCTATCATTGATTATCTGAGTTTGTAAGTTGTTTGAGTCAATTTAGATTACTTTATTTATTATATGGAAATAAAGAGGAACCATGGTTTTGTTAATGGAAGTCACACAGCTGTAGAAAAATGTTAGATTTTTTTTCTTAGTCTTTAATTTGAATCCTTTTAACAGAGTAAACATGCTAAAGAATGACTCACATATAGTTTAATTTCATAATTTGGTTAAGTTTTTGAAAGATCAAACAAATTGTAACCAATATAAGAGAGATGTAGATTAATTTTCATGTCGAAATGCTTGAAAATTGTATCATTGGTTTGCAAATGGAAATGAAAAATTCATATTGGTATTAATTATTTCAATTGCTTTGGCACTAATATCGATTTAAGTGGATATTAAAGATTATAATGATTATGATACGAGAATAGAATGACTATAATTGGTAGACAACCTATTCACAACAATTTTATGTGTGTAGATTTCTGCTTTTTAGTGATTTAGTAGATAGTTGTTCTACTTGAAACAATAATTTGGTCGTGAGAAAATCAGGATAATGAAAAAAATAAATGTAGCCTTTAGTTGTAAGAAGTTTGACCCGACCCGACCCGAAAATTTTAAGCTTCGGTTGCGAGATATTCAACAATTGAAAAAAGGAACCCATAGAAAAAAAATTATGGATCCGCCACTGTCTCCGGCCACTTATCTTTCAGCCCTAAAATCAGCTTCTGCCGACTGCATCGGTTCTATTCCGTGTAGTTGTAAGATATTTGCAGTTTATTGTTTGTTTATGACTTTATGCTAACTGATGGCTGTGATTCATGCATATAGGTTACTGGTTTTCATTAGAATTGAATTTCTTTATTATCATCTTAAATTGTTCTATTTCTAATTTTGTTATTCGGTTAAACTGTTTTGAATTTGTTGGTAGATAGATTGGTATCTGACTTTCTAAACATCTCTTTTACACAGTCTATAATAGATGTTTGTTGCTTTTGTAGTTGCTATTTTGTCAGATTTATGTCAGAATTTGGTTGATTGTTGTGAAGTCCTAATTATGTCTTGTTTGAAGGAAAGAATGAGAATTAAAAGATTCAATCTTTTAGGATAATCAAAAAGTTTCAATAAAGTTTTTGGTTTTAGTCATAGTAGTCAAAGGCGCCATAGGCACGCACCTAGGCGCGGCGAGCGCCAAAGGGGGCGGTTAGTTGCAAATTTTTCTAAACCCTAAATTTGCTCGTTATGGTTTTCGGTTTCCCCTGGTTCATATTTATAGGTTAAACCTTAAGAGTGATACACAGAAGCTCAATCATAGTTTACTTCCCTCCTTGATGTCTTAGGCCACTGACACTGCGCTTCCTCACCGCGATTGACTTCCTCTCCAGTAACCTTTTGAAACCATTATTACAGTTTTTCAGCTACAACT
The DNA here is from genome assembly GCA_030844895.1 of Ambrosia x helenae. Lineage (NCBI taxonomy): Eukaryota > Viridiplantae > Streptophyta > Magnoliopsida > Asterales > Asteraceae > Ambrosia > Ambrosia x helenae. Next base: position 89,640 of record JAUTDX010000351.1, on the reverse strand, counting down.
TGTTCATGGTTTCTGTCTAGTATACCATGTTATGGATTAGAGTTATCATTAAACAGGATATTAAGGACATTCTAGATCGTGCATCATGTTATTTCAGTATGTATAGATGCTACTCTTTCACTACTAAGATGCTTGTTGTTCTGTACATGCAGAAGCAGAATTGTAATGGCTGATGCTAACCAGGCTCCGCCGAAGTCAGCGCCAGAATTTCAAGAGGATTCAAGAGCTTCTATAATTGATCTGGATTCGACAGATTCTACGGAGCTGTGGCTCATACAATGGCCTAAAGATCAAGTAAGATGTATTCCTCTTTGCTCATAATTTTGATGTCATTCTTTATTTGTTATTCAGCTTTTAGAATCATTCAGTAGGTCACTATATAAGCTGTATATCTTTTGAGTAAAGATTTTGTTGATTGGGACTGCAGGTTCCTGATTTTGATGGACAACAACTCTCATTGGATCTAAATCATGATGATGGGCAGTTGGGCACTTTTGAAGCTTCATCTGGTGAGCATAACATAAAGTTGACGCTTTCTTTCTGATACCCTTACTCTTCTTGCATTTTAAAACTATGGAAAGGAACATATTTTTAATTGAATTGACTGAGGGCAAGATCCCCAATCTATCTCACTTGATTTATTTTCCTTTTACTAAAATTTATTGAACACTTTGTAGTTTGAGATCCCTGATTTACATCACTTGATTTTATATGCTCTTTATCAGTATGTTAGAGAACACACACTCACATTGAACTTACAAGCCACCAACAGCATCATCCTAAATCATGTAACCATATAAATGCTATTCAAATTATATACCAGAGCCCCTTATATTTCATATATTTATCTTGACAGGAAAATCGTACGATGTTGTTAGCTTTGCATCACAGGAACCAAAAGCCACAGTGTTTCTATCTTCTGCAGCAGATTCAAAAATCCGTATGTGTTCATATATTACAGTTAAATTTAGATTTAATGTTCATAAGCCACAATAACTGTTACCATTGCTATTAATTTAGCATAAAATTCTGATTTAGGTTGATATAACAAATTACTAATTATATCTCTCTAATGAGATGTAAGTAGATGTTTTCCTCTACATTCACATATTAGGACTAACTCTCTAATCAAATACATATGAATATCTGAATTTAAGCACATAAGCAGTACTAACCCCTATAGACAAATTTTTTAGGCACATAAGCAGTCCATTACAGCAATTTCATTTGGAAAAAAGGCTATGCACATTTATAAGGGTAAAAAGATGTAATTTACACTGTTTTCTTTCCCATCATCTTTAAATTAAATTGAAGTTTTTTTTTACAAATGGTGATGTGGATAATTCTAAGTAATCTTCATGTGCCATTAAAATGTCAAATATAATCTTTTATATTGGAAGTCCGGTCAAACTGAGGTTTTTTTAATTATATTAGAGGGAGAATGTTATACTGGTACTAAAGCATGCACCTATTTTTTGTTATTATGGGTCGACAGTTGGTAAGATTACAAGGCGAGTTTCCTTTGTTCATTATTTGGAGCCTGGTGATGTTCCAAAAGATGACACTAAGAGGCTAAAACAGCTCTATGAAAGGTCTTCTGCGACATCATTGACTAATTCTACTTATAATTTTGCAACCCCCACAAAGAGTATTAGACCCATCCCATCAAGTGGCCGGGCCTCTACTCATAGCAGTGGGCATAAAAGCTCTTTATCCGAAGAAAAGGTGCGACACAAGCCTAGCAGGTCTGGTCAGAGCTCGGATCATTCTGAGGAAAAGAAAGCAAGGAAGAAAAAGAAAGAGGTGGCTTGAAGTTAATGTTATTTATGATCTTATGTTTATTTATTTGGACTTGTATGACCATTTTTGTGGGGGTAATACCAGATTTTTGACTTATATGGAGATCCTTTAGTTCCTCTTATATGTATGCAGTTTACGTGTAGTTATGCAGAGATCACCCTAAGATAGGGGTGAGCATTTTCCGGTTGGGATTCTCACATCCACGGCCCCATTCCCTAGTCTTACGTGGTGGAGTTACAATTACCTTTTAGTTAGAGTTGGTCTTTTAGAGTTGATATGTTGCCTACACACCAGAGCCAACACATTTGTTTTTCTTATTCTCAAGTTCATTTAAATTTACCAATAGGCAAAACAAGTACCCAAAGTTCACCATTCTAGACATAACACTAAATACTTAATAATTAGCATATCGCCTTATGATTAAGATTTATCATTATTTTAATCAAAATAGGCAAATAATATGTGCAATTAAATGTATTGATCTTGCATGTAGTAAGAAAAACATTTAAAATTATCATCGTTAAGCTATAAGCCAAAAGTTATCATTGGCATTTTCATTAATTAAAAAAACATTTCTATAAGATTGGACGGAATGAAAATGGGGAAAGCCCTTCAGAGAAAATAATTGCGGCTTCCGTAGTTCCGTGTGGTTGGGGCAGTGTTGCCGCACCCTCAACTTCCCGCTTCACTTCTCACACTTTCTTCACCATCCATAAGTGATTCCTAACCTTTTTCACCTCAATCTCAACATTTGTCGACCTTCTTCTCTAGCTGCTGAGTGGGATGGACTCAAACCTTAACAAAGTAATTAAAACCTCTTGATTTGGTGGCACCACGTGTTTATTCCTACTAAAGTGATGCGAGTTAGAGTCCCGTAAAATAAGCAATAGACAGATTTTTAACTTAGTGTCGTATGTTGCGATTAAAGAAATAAAAACAAAAAAGTAGCCAATGAAGCCTAGCTCAATTGGTGAATATTGGGGGGAGCTAGAGTGGAGATCATGTGAAGGTTGAGGGTTCGATTTCTGTTGGAGTCATATTTACCACATGTGGGGGTTCCACCTGGGTAGATCTGCAAACCAGGTGGAATGGGTAATCAGTACAAACTAGACCAGGGTGTTAGCCGAGCTCCACCGATTGCACCGCTTGCCGTTAAAAAAAAATAGTTTTGTTTTACTTCTACAATACATCAAATAATTCAAGGACCATTTATGTCACTAGAGTGGAGAAGTCATCCGTATAAAAACCATCCCTCTTCCTGTTATATTTCTAGGGTTTTACAAAGGGGCGGCCACATACCTTCTCCAACATCCATCAATGGCGTGCACCATTGATTTCAGACGCCTAGACGAAGGCTTCGGCGGCAAGACCTACAAGCGTAAGAGAGCCGAACAGCAGCAAGAGCTCGATGCCTCCATGGATCTAGACACCGAAACCAACGAAGAAACCCAATCCTCAAAGCGTGTAGCTCTTCCTTCATCCGAAAACCCTAACAAACCGATCTTCGGTAAACCGACATACGACGGTATAATAGCAGGAAAAGTGTCCGGAAGGAAGTGGAAGCAACCGAAGACACAGAGATCGTCGGCCGTTAGGGTTAGCTTGAAGAAATCAACGTTTGAAGAGAGGGCTGTGCAGAAGGAGATTAAGAGAGCGTATAAGGAACGGATGACGGAGTTGAAGGAAGAGATTAGGAATAATAAGATAGAGAAGAGGAAGAAGAAGGAGGAAAGGGAGAAGAAAAAGCAGGAGAATATATTGAAGTCTGGGTCTAAGCTTCAGAAGATTACGAACCCGAAGACGTTGAAGAAGATTGCTCAGTCGAAGAAGAAGAAGCTACTTAAAGTTGTTCCTGATAGCCTTATTAAGAAATAGGTTTTGCTTTTTGTTGTGGTGAAGATCGATCTCTCTGCTACTTGTTTTCGTTTCAGTATTTTTTTGTTTAAGAACTTATATTAAGAAAATGCGATTACAGATTCTTGTTTTGTTTGTGATTGTTCTTAAGTTGCCTATCAAGTTTTATGGCATTTTCTTGAGATAAAACTGATCAAACAGGTTTCGCAACGGAGCTCTTTTACCAGTTAAGCTTAAATTCATGTCAAGTTTTTGTAGTTTTAGTCTGTGACATCAGTTGAGTACTTACTTCCTTAACCAAATGGATTAAGCTTGATATGTGAAGTTACGGCTCGTTTATTCAACGAGCTTAAATAAAAGCTCGTGTTTGTTTAAGCTCGGCTCAATTTTTTAGTAAGCCAATCACAAGTAATTTACAAGCTGCTTGGCTCGTTTACATTGGCCCCACATACTAGTTGGCATTGTGGGTCGCCATTGCAGGCCTGAACTAAATTGAACTAAATTGAACATTGTGGGTCACCCATCATGCCATCAATCTGGCCTGAACTAAATTGAACTTTGTGTAACAGCCCATTTTCACCTGAACCTATCTTGCTTAGAACGTGTTTTATCATTTATGTCACCTGACCTCCCGTGTTGCAGGAATTAGTAGAGAACCATAACAGGCATATGCACACAGAGCTACCAAGTGTGATGAGATTAATGTTTGTGCTGTTATATAATCGTCTATATCACATTTAAGGAATAGGTACATGTACATGTGAACCGGTTTTTACTTCACATTGATTTGCATTCAACGTTTCTCTCTAGACTCTAGAGATATTCAAATTAGTTAACTTAGCCTCATTTCATATTTTGTACAAGCTGTTCAACCTTAAATCTTCCTTGATAAGGAGGTGGAATAAAGATCGAGGCAGTATCGAGCCATAGAGCCGGGCTTATTTGCAGCCTGGTGTCGATTTTATTTTGAGGGTCAAGTATTACAAAGCATCCCTAACCATTATTCCACTGTTAAGAATGTAGTGACCTAACCTTTATAAATAAATATGATGATTCAAACAATAGACATCAAAAGTGAGGTAACAACAGTACATGTATAGAACAACAATTGCAAGTTTCTTGTAAGCTTCATCTTTCATTGCTCATTTTCCACACTTGCTTGAACATTACGAACACAATGGTAGTATTCCCGCATCACCCTCTGTTTCCCTTCATCTTGAAATTCACACTAGTCGTAGACTACAGCTAAGTAGACCCAAATCCATGAAATTATGCAGGTCAGCACTCTTCAATGTACCACTTTAAACCTACGATTCAGAATCTAATGAATGTCTCACACACACAAGATCATCTAATTTGTTGCCATCCATTTTATACAATGAGACGCCTTCCATCTGGTTATAGTGATCTTGTGCTTCTTGTCTTAGGCTCTTAAAAGGCATAACTTCCCATTTACTGTAATTTGAATTCCTCCTTCTGCTACTCATGTTTCTGGACCCGGATACGGGTCCGCTACCGTAAGGGCCTGCATTGCCCCACACTTTACAGTTGCCAAATTGTCCTACTTTATCATATTCACCCTCTTCACTTCTTTTTAGTCGTGTGGCAGCTGCATGAGCTCTGCCTATCTTCTCACGACTTGGGACATCAGACCAGTCTTGGGCCCGTTTTGCTCTCATAGGAGAGTGTATCCTAATCACCTGAAATAATAGTTACCACATGTTACAGCCTTACAGGTGACAAATGGGCATGTCATATAGGTTGGGTAAGATGTCAAACTGGTTGGTCCGTGTTACAAATGTATTCATCTTTTTGTATTTTGAAAATAATCAATATGCTAAACAAGATTCAATATTACTATATTATTAATTAGGGAAGAAATTGACGTAAACCATATGATTTGTCTATGAAGTAATACATAGTCCCTGGACTAAAATTAACTGATGAAAAAGTTTAGGTGACTTAAATCATATAAAAAAGGAACCTTTCGGTTATTATTTAAAAGTTGAAGAATTAAATCGCAAAACCAGACTCTCTGAACGAACAAAAAAGAAATCCATAGAACTTGTCAAGTTTTAAAGATTAAGGGGTCTATAATGTGATGAAATATTCCTCTTCATAAAGTTAGGAACTCAATCATACAGAAATGACCTTTTCTTGAATAAGAATACCAGAGAAAAAAATGAGAAAATGTTTACTTACGCCAAGGCATTCTAGAAGTTGGTAGTAAGCCCTTCCTTGAAGTGGATTGTGACCTTTTCTTGGTTCAGAGAAGTATCTGGTCCTACAGGCAAAAGGGGTAATGTTGGTGAGTCGAACTGGTCAGGTCCACAAATTTGTTCCTTTATTAATTACTGTGTAAAATATGACTACTAAACCTATATATTACCACAATGCTAATCTATATGTATATATACGTTGTTGAAGCAATTTATGATATCGTATGCATTGAACATACAATCTGGACGACTTTCTACCTGGTCTCCTTTTACTTTTAGAAATATTACGGCCCGCTTGCGGTGTGCGCATATAATGTATATATGTGTGGGCCCTTGGGGGCAAAAGTAAAAGTGCACTCATTTTAACGTTATTTTACTGATTTCGTGAAAATAACGTTAAAAACGACGGATGGTTAATCATGCATCATGTGGTGGCGTTGATAGCCAAAAAACACGGGGTACATACACTAATCGGGCTTGTCCCGATTGTCAAGTGTTATGTGCCTTATGTCCAAGGCTAGATGCAAAACCACTATCGAGCCAGGGGTCTCACTGGAGGCAGCCTCCCTATTCCCATCGGGTAGAAGGTAAGACTGTCTACATCTTACCCTCCTCAGACCCTACCTTAGATTTGCTATTGGCGGGATTAACTGAGTATGATGATGATGACGACCCTTTTAGAAATATAACATAATTCACTTAGGGAGTGTTTGGTTAATATGTGTTCAGGTGAAGGTATGGGATATATTGATAATCACTACACTTGTTTGGTAGATAGGTTAGGTATAAAAAATCAAGAAGCGAACCCAGAGACTCAAACCCACCAGGAGGGGGGGGGGGGGGGGGGGGGGGGTTATAATTAATTCACAGATATGCCTCTCCCCTCTTCTCTCAAATATCCCATGCTTCTCTTTTCCTCCAAATCAAGAACTTTTGTCTTGTTTCACTAAAAACTTATTTAATTCTTCAATACATAGAAATATCATTTAAACCCAATTTTACAAACAAGACAACACTTTTTTCTATCAATCATACATTTACATACCACCCACTATCAAACGTATACCCATAGTGATTTCAAGACTACAAACTAAACGATGCCTTAATTGCCACAATTACATTGATGTGTATGGTGGGAATCATTTAATGTCGGGTGCGATACCAGGTTCTCTCATATAACTATTATATTTACATTTTCTCAAGTGCGTATTTTTGTGCCTTGTGTGTGTGTGTGTGAGAGAGAGAGAGAGAGAGAAAGAGAGTAAACTGACCATTCAGTGTAGCCAGGATCAACAGTGAAACCATAAATATCAACAATATCACACATAGAAAGTGCAAGCTCAACTGATTTCATCCCAGTTCCTTTGGCACCTCTGCGTAATACAATACCTTGAAAAAGATAGACCGGATTCGGAATCATCTGAATATATTTTGATAAAATATGTTAGGGTTGCTTTAAAGAGATGAGATACTGTAGTTATATTGTCCCCTAACTAAAAATACTTTCTAATTATATTTGCTTTTTCTAATAGAATGAACACCTATGTTTGATGACTCACTGAACGGGTTCATAATGGTCTTGCACAACTTGATTTGATGACAGAGAATGGAAACATTTCACAAGCAAAGAGCCTGACCTAATACTTGTTTGCAAATTTTAATATAGAATAGATGCCTTCTACATTGAATTGAAATATTGTATGTCATTCTACACTAGGTCTTTTCAAATTTTTGGTACATACAGCTTTGTAGTCCACTAATTTCTACCTATAAGGTTATAATTACACATATATAATAAGGATGATGCCACAAATTAAAAACATTATTATAAACTTTTGGTACATACAGCTTTGTAGTCTACTATTTTTGGTACATACAGCTACTAGTTTCTATCTATAAGGTTATAACTACAGATATATAATAAGGATGATGTCGCAAAATCAAAACATTATTTTAAATTTATTTCTACAATCTACATATAATAGCAGTGTACTTAAAAAATTATCAGAAATAGCAATGTGCTTTCAAATTTCTTAACAAGAATAGCAACATGGTTTACCTCATGATAGTTATAGGAAAATGGAAGTATGTTGCGTTGCTATTACGGTATTATGGGTTAACATGCGAAACTATGTTGCTTTGAGTGCAATTTTTTCTATAAACAAAAACCAAGTTCATGATGGGAAACATGCATCTTTCAACCCAAAAAGGAGGGGGCCTTAAAAGTACCCCATTATCTTTCCAAATCTGTGTCAGAAAAGAACATTGACTTTGGTCCTTACGGCCTTTGCAGTTTACTATCCCGGCTTGTCAAGTAAGTACAAATTCAAAGAGATGACTTTAATGTGGTCAACTGCAAGTCTTTATGTTTCTGACAATTGAATGTAGTTTACAAATATGACCAGGAAGACAGTACCTAACTTTGCCATATTGCCTAGAAGTCCGCAATTATACTATTGGTTTGACTAATAACATATAGCATATTTGTTGGAATGAATACGTGCACAAAGGGAATATGTAAAAAAGCCTGAGATTTTAATATATCTGCTTAATTAAACTTACATCAATCATCTGGTTGAAGTCTCTGTGAGTCACACTTTTGATAACAAGCACCTCATCATCTGCGAGAGAAACAGAAAACAGTAACAGTGTGACCCCTGTAAATAACTTTTTAAGAAAGGAATGTTTGTAAACTATTGTGTTCATCCAAGGTCTCTTACAAAGCTTTGGTTTCTGGCGATAACAAAAACATGAGACAGTTATTGATTCAAAGAGGAGTGGAAAGAAATGTAAGTACATAACACAACACCGTTAAATGCAGCAAACATTACATGTAACTAGGTGCCTCAATAGGCTTATTAAGAATAACCAGACAACACAACACTAGCTAGATCCTACTTAGGGCTTTAAGCACTCCACATCAAGTGAAATAAGTAACTGCCTATATATAACCTCCTTTCAAAACAAATGATGACTGCGTCATTAAGATTGGTAGTCTGTAAAAGTGGTATAAACTTTCTTGAACATTATTGATGAATACTACTACTAGGGATTATATAATATATGTACAATGAGATAAATAAAGAAAATTCTATCACCTCTAACAAACTATCAAACCACCCAATATTTACCAAATACAAAACATACAAATAATATATTTTCCTAACTAAGAGCCTGGTAGGGTGTAGGCTTCAGAGTTTACCTGATCCATTAAGGATGGGGATCATATTACGAGCAGTTCCCCTAACCCCAATCGAAAATTTCTCTTTAGACCAACATATTTTGCATATTTCTGCAAGAAAACGTATAAACAGAGGACCCACTTAAACAATATAAGGACTTTAGGGAACCATAAGTTAAATATCAGTCTTTGGGGTGTCAATTCACCTCGTTAACTGGTGCCTCATTGTCTCTTATAACTGCATCATGACTGTCAATTTCTTCACCAAATTCAGTCTTCAATAAATCACCTGAGTTTCCAACAACAGCACATTTATGAAACTGGCGAGGGTGAAATGGAGGTTTGGCTGGCAAAATTGGATTAAGGTGTTCTTCACAAAGCGTCCTATTGCTGCAATCCTTTGAGCCTCTAGAATTATGGAAGAAATCAAGGTGAGCAAAGAATTAATGTTATTTGACAAGTTTGAATCACTCAGACAAATAAATGATAAAAAAATGACAAAAATTAAATAACCAAATATATCCATTATTAGTCATTAGAAGGAAAAAGCATACAGTTGTGCTATTCTTTTGGCTGCATAGTCCATCCAGCCATCAGGCCGTGCATCTAAATATTCTCTTGTCAAAACTGTAGTCATGTTACGGTACTGCATTTTAAACAAAGAAAAGGCATTTGAGTATGCATTGAGAGGAACAAAAAAAACGTAAACATCTAACAACAAATGGTGAACCTGTTCCCACAGGAGAATTGCTTCACAAACGTCATATTTGTACTCTAATGGCTCATAAGTCTTAAATTGTGGATTTAACTGCAAGTGAACACCAAATTCAATGGTCAATTCATGTATACATGAAAGAGAGAGAGATCCATAGTTCCATACATAAATAGACACACATGTGGATGAAGAAAGAGACATACCCAAGTGCTATTTGTCCCCTCGGGAAACTTAAGAATCAACTTGCAATGGTCAATAATATGTGCCGTAAGTCCAAATCCTCTATTTGCCTACACATGACACAGATTGATTAACAATGCCACTAAGAATTAGCCTCATCATACATTCATACTTGAACAAATAAACAATGATTAATTATATATGGAAGAGCAACCATATACGTAACACATTCACAAAGTAAGCATTCAAAACTTGTGTTCTCAGTTATGTATGTCCATTAACTAACATATAACAGTAAACTAACAACCTCCAAAGCCACACCACATTGGTAACAAGTATGCAATCAGCTAAATATACCATATACTGAACTTAAAGAAATGGTAAGCACTGATCTGTCTAATTTGGATATAACAATACTTAATACTAACTACCTACCATCTTAATTTCTTAAAAAAATTATTATTAATTCAAAAAAAGAAGAGGAAGCTAACCACGCATTGCTGAACGTCCGATTGAAAATCAGATAAGATCTGGACGTCTTCTGCGTTAATAATTTTGGTTGGAGTACCTACAAAAAAACGCATATATAGATTAACATTGCAGTCGATGAGATTAATATAAAAAACTGTTGGCAAAAGGAAAGTAAAGATAACCAGTGAAGAAAACCGATTGAAGAGCGAAAACAAGGAGAGAGAAAAGAGTAGCGGCACATATGAGATGAATAAATGTAGGTCTTCTTTGTGAAGACTTTAGAGGTCTGGTCATGGTGATTTAGGTCAGTGGATCTGTGGTAGTGCAATTGAGTGAAGTTGGATAAGATTTGTGAACTGCGTGTAATTGTTTGGTAGCTAATCAGCTATGGATTGGGTTCAAGTGCAGAGACGATGGAATGCAATCGATGTTCGTCGTCTTCTTCTCTATATTCACACCAATCGAGAATACACCAGAAAGTTTTGACTAAAATTTCACAAACCGTTTGATGAAGGGGGTTGGGTGTAAGTTATATGTTTTTGATGGAATTAATTGATTTTTTTTTTTTTTCATATTATGACTTTTTAAGTTACTAAAATAATTTTTAAAGTTTTATTTTATTTCCATGAGGGAAGTGAGTCACATGCCGAGTGCCGACAGTACTGCATATGGGAAAGTGAAAAAATCTTATTTCAAACTAAATCTAGCGACGGGATGTTTTGAAAAAATAGTATAGTCAAGATATTTTTTCTTGTCTTTTAGAACAACACTATAGTCTACACTTGTTTAAGGACCTTAAAAAAAAAAGAAGTGTAAACATACACTTGATACATTTCTGAATGCTCAACGGATTAATGGCCGACTATCCGGGATAACCTAATGACAAAAGACGACCTCACACGTCCGCGATCATAAACGCTAGGTAGCCAAGCCCACCATATCTAGTTCCGAGGAAACCCCTTTTGCCTGAAGGACCACTACGGTAAAACCCGGTTGAGATCAAATTTCGAGGCCCACTTAAATCTCCACTTCTCCTTCAATGTTTGTTGAACTATACTAGATTTTTTAATAACTTATTTGATGTAATAAAACAAGTGTGCAAGTATTTGTTACTTTAATCACTTTGATGTAACTAGGGGTTTCATTGTTAGAAGTGGGATCCAGTATTAATAGAGTTAAATGTACGAATCGTATAAATTACAATAGCTCAAGCATAATTGTTTTGGTTATTTGTATGACCCGTACACTAAAAGTTTTTTTACACTACTATCAATAATCAGGAGCTTTAAATGAGTGGAAGCTCTTAGGGTGATCTAAGTTGAGTAATTTGGACAAGAGGGCTCAATTGAAGATGTAGTGTTACGGTACAAATGTTCAAATTAATGTAGTTTATAATGTTGTAGTTTAGAGAATCACATCTAAAGTCCAAATCTCCCGACATTACTCGAAAAGAGTGACCAATCCAACAAAACATATAAGTTAGAGCCAGACAAAAGGGTAATATATGTGTTTCTAACATCATCATCATCATCGTCATCATCATACTCAGTTAATCCCACCTATAGCAAAGCTAAGGTAGGGTCTGAGGAGGGTAAGATGTAGACAGCCTTACCTCTATCCCCTGAGAATAGAGAGGCTGCTTTCAGTGAGACCCCCGGCTCGATGTGGTTTTGTGTCAAGCCTTGAACATAAGGCACATAACACTTAGCAATCGGGACAAACTCGATTGGTGCATGTACCCCCCTTGTCTTTTGGCTATCAACGCCACCACATGATGCATGATTAACCGTCCGTCGTTTTTAACATTATTTTCACGAAATTAGTAAAATAACGTTAAAACTAGTGCAACTTTACTTTTGCCCCCCGAGGGCCACACATATATACATTATATGCGCACACCGTAAGTGGGGCGTATATGTGTTTCTAACAGTTGATCTGATTACATAGTTATGGGTTTGGAATCATAGTTATATGACAATGTATGAGATGTAGTTCCGTTTCACATGTGTTAATACATGATGAGATATATCAAAGAAATGCGTTGGTGTATTAGTTTAGAAGTATGGCTTTCTTTTATTGGTTTACAAATTATCTAAAATAAAAAATCTTAAACTAAGGGGCAGTTTTGTTGATTAAGTGCTGAATCATTAAAATGACTGGTTAAGAGGCTCTGAATGGTTAAAAGCTGAATCATTCAGCATCCCTTCTTAGCTTAATGGTTCAACACTTAACCATTCCATTCAGATGTTGAAACAGTCTGAATGCTAAATGATTCATAAGAAGCTGATTAAGAGGCTACCAAAAAGCCCCTAAATAAAAACGGAATGCTGAATGATTCAGAACTGAATGGTTAAGAGGCTACCAAAAGCCCCTAAATAAAAACAGAATGCTAATGATTCAGAACTGAATGGTTAAGAGGCTGATTAAGAGGCTACCAAAAAGCCCCTAAATAAAAATGGATTCGTCGATGAAAAAATATAATACTCCCTCCGTCCCAATTTAAATGTCCTAGTTCAAAAAACACACATTTTAAGAAATCTTTTGTTTGTATTTGGTAAAATGACAATAATATCCCCAAAAGTGGTGACTGTGTTTTGTCTTTTATGGGCAAAATTGGAAATTACATTTCTATTTTTGGAAAGGAACATTTAATTTGGGACAAAAAAAAAGGAAAGTAAGACATTTAAATTGGGACGTAGGGAGTAATAAATAGCAATAAAATAATTCCAATTTAAATTTTTTTCATTGAGAAATTTTTTTTAGCAAGTGGTAAAAAAAATCTGAAAAAAATACAAAATTTGACCCCATCTGACTATTTTATCGTTCGTCTCCATTGGACCATTTCCCTTTTGGAATTAAACAGGCAAACACGCTGTCTGTCGTCATATCTCAACTGCTGCACTTAAATCCCTTTCCCTGTAGCAGCAATATAAGATAAAACGAACATTTCATGATTAAACGAACAACTTGATCTTCCCTTAACTTATATTATCTTCGTGCTTCAATAGACTTAGGTTTATCCGTCCAAAACACCTATAATGGGCAGCAACACTAAGAAGGAAGTGATTCGATTGGAGCGTGAAGCCGTCATTCCAATTCTTAAGCCCAGACTCGTCATGTCTCTCGCTAATCTTATCGGTAAATTTTACCAAACCTATTTATTTATTTATTTATTTTTGCTGTTATAACACTTATTGATTGCGATTTAACGATGTTCTCCAAGTCAATTGTGTGTTTAACTCGTTGTTTTTGCTTAATATGAATAGGAGCCTTGTTTGTTAATGTCTAGGGCTGGTATTGTGAAGTGGTTGGAGATCTCTTTTAGGAGGCTTTTGTGTTAGGGCTTACTAGATTTGTGAGCATTATTTAATTGTTGAGAGTGAAATATTAATGTGGATTTATGTTGGAAAGGTCAATGGCGTGGACTACTTTTGGTTATGTTAATGTTGGGGGAACATATGAGACGGTTTTGTTGCAGATTGATGTTAACCGATATCGAGGCTGCATATAGTTTTGCAGGTCTATGTGTGGTTTTATAGTGTTATCCCGATTCGAATTTGAAAAATTTGTTATCTTTCTTTATTTTTATTAATATTATGTGATAAAGCGTGTTAGATGCGTTTTGCTTGAATTACTTTTCCACAGCTGATCATCTTTTATACTAACTGCTGCTACTCTCACTAAACTTGGTTCAGCATTGTTGTATATCATGATCTCTTTGTTTCTCATGTTGTGTTATGCATTTTTTTTGTTCAGGTGTTATATGATAGTGTTTTTAAAATCCCTGTTCAATGTGACCTATGTCGCTTAGAAAATCAGCAATAGCAAAAAAAATATAATATAATATAAGATACACATATAGCCAGATGTATCTATTTTCTGGAATGAAGTTTATTACCTTTTCAACTTTTAAATAAGGCTCATACTGCAGAACAAAGCTCTGACCGAGCAGAATTCTTGAAGCTTTGCAAGAGAGTTGAGTACACAATTCGAGCGTGGTACCTTCTTCAGTTTGAAGATCTCATGGTATTTAACATTCTATTTTTTTAATTCACTTATGCTATATAACAATGCCCATTTCTAAGAAAAAAGCGATTTATAGATCTGTTGTTAATTTATGCGGTTCTCATGCTTGCAGCAACTGTATTCACTCTTTGATCCTGTCCACGGGGCTCAGAAATTGGAGCAGCAAAACCTATCAGAACAAGAAATTGATGTTCTTGAACAGAATTTCCTTTCATATATGTTTAAGGTACCATGCTTTGGAATCCTCAAATTGTTTCACATTAATGTTTTTATCTTTTACACTGCAATATTGATGGCTGTAGGTGATGGATAAAAGTAATTTCAAGATATGTTCCAATGAGGAGATTGATGTTGCACACTCGGGGCAGTATCTTTTAAATCTTCCTATCAAAGTCGACGAATCAAAGGTTTTCTGCTGCGGTGATACATACCTTACTTTGTGCTGTAATCACTGCCTTCATGTCTAGTTGGCTACTAACATCTCTTTTTTCTTTGGTTTTGCCTATTTCTAAATGTAGATTGATAAGAATCTTTTGAAGCGATACTTTGAAGAGCACCATCATGATAACCTTCCTGACTTCGCTGATAAGGTATTGCCATAAATCTGGTCTATAGGTGGGAAGTTAACACACCTTTTAACAAATTGGTCGATTTGATTGGTGTATAATCTTATAGGTCAAACGGTCCAAAAGTGCTGAACGTCGCCCAAAGTCTATTTTTAGAGTGTATAACCTTCAAAACCATTTTTATTCAAATATTTAGATCGCTATTGCAAAGATATTGTTTTTACACGCATAATTAACACATTAGTTATGATTTTTTTAACAGAAAAAGAAGTGTTTGCAGGTCAACCGACCCTGTCCGTTTTGAAGTTCAACCCATCTTTTATGACCCATCTTCCATCTGGATCATCTTGTTTTGTTTTGATGCTTCATGCTTTGCACATCATTGTGATACGTAAAATATTTCCCTCTTGTTGTTTACTGTTTGTTTTGGTAGTATGTAATCTTCCGTCGAGGCATTGGAATTGACAAAACTACGGACTATTTTATTATGGAGAAGGTGGACATGATAATTTCACGTCTATGGGCATGGATTATGAGACTAACGAGGTAAATTTATTTACAAATTTTACTAGTGAAGTCAGTAATATTTACATAGAGAGCCTGTTGATGCTCAGTTTTTCATTATGCTTGCAGGCTAGAAAAGGTATTTTCTAGAAAATCCAGTGTGCGAATTAAGGATGAGCCAAAGAAAGATGATGAAATTACAAATGAAGAATTTCCGGATGATTTATATGTTGAGCGGGTCCGGATTGAGAATTTGGAGATCAGGTATGAGCGAAATCTAGATTATTTTTATTTGTATTTTAAGTATATATTTGTTTTTGAAATTTCTTTGTGTTTAATATTTACGACATGCCTATTTCCATTCCACCAGTTTACGGAATTTGGCGAGTAAGATTACAATCCAAGAACCTACATTTGATAGGATTATAGTTGTGTACAGGTATGCCTTTTATTATTGGATATATTTGTCAAAATTCTGGATTCGGATCCAATTTATTTAAATATGTTGTAATGATTGATGTTTAGGCGGGCGAGCGCCAAAAAAGGAGAAAAGGATCGGGGAATTCATGTGAAGCATTTCAAAAACATTCCAATGGCAGATATGGAATTAGTCCTAGTGAGTTTTCTTTTATATGTGTTTGTAATTTGTATAATATCTAGGTGACATTTAAATCCTTTTACTTATGAATGGGTTATGTATTATCTCTACCGGGTCAAATGAACCAGATAAAAAAAAGGGAAAATCACGATTTTAGCTTTTGACCAGCAAACAAAGACAAAATACTACTGAATTCCGCGTCGCTCAGGCGACTCTTAAGACCTTTCAACTATTAGCGAATCAAAACACGACACGTGGCTAAGTTTACTTGAGACGACTTAAAGAGATGAGAGGAGACGACTCAAAAGACACCTCGCCGCAAGGAGACGACTCAAAGCCGTCTCTTTGAGTCGTCTCAAGTAAACTTTGCCACGTGTCGTGTTTAAATTCGCTAATAGTCGAAGAGTCTTAGGAGTCGCCTTAGCGGCGTGGATTTCAGTGAGGCGCTTACGTGGCTTTTTTAGACGGTCAAAGGCTATATTCGTGATTTTCCCTAAAAAAATAGTTGAAAAGGGTCAAAATCAATGAAAGTGGTAACCATTTTTGTTTATTGTCTATAAAAGTAACATGATATAAGAGCAGTCGCATTAGAGTCTTCATCTTCAAATTTTAGAGATTTTTTTACTCCATCTCCATAATATAAAGAGTTTGCAATAGTGAATCTCTATCAAACAGTTTTGGATTGCACCATGATCTTTTTGGTTTCTACATCAACCATGGAAGGAAGAGAAAGAAATAATAAAAAAAAAGAATATAAAGATGAAGAATGTGATATGGGAAGTTTAAGATAGAGATTCCAATGGGAATGCTCTAAGGCCATTATAATTATGAGATTCAATAACCTAACAAACACGCCGAATAAAATCCCACTCGTAGCAGAAGCTGCTAGTAGGGTCTATAGAGGGTGGGATGAGGACAAACCTTATTTCTAGCTGAGAGGATAAAGATGTTGCTCTCAATGGGAGTGTTCTAAGGCCATTATAATTGTGAGATTCAATAAGCAAACAAACATGCACAAAGTAAAATCCCACTTGTAGCTTGTAGCAGAAGTTACTAGTAGGATCTATAGAGGGTGGGACGAGGACAAACCTTATCTCTAGCCGAGGGGACAAAGATGTTGCTCCCAACTAAGTACTTTGGCTCTAGAAAATCCCCTTTTTTGCATGTATAATATAGTCATAGCAGTCAATATAGCATAAATTTTGGCATTGTAATCAAAACAAAAAGACAGGAACAATAACATACAATAGTGAGATAAGTATACTAGTATAGTACTAACAGGTACAGAAGCAAAAGCAACGGAAAATAAACACAAAACCCCTTAAAAGTATCTCTATGTTGCCCTAAAAATCTACACGACAAGACAAAGCTAAGGAAAATATAAGGCTTTAGCGAAATAAAGTGAAAGAAAAACCAGTTGTACGAAAAGCTAAAGTCCCAAGATGCTAAGACAGAGATCTATAAACTCCCATAAAGGTCCATAACGTTTATTCTTGGTCTCTGTGAACTCCTATCCTCGATTTTGTTCTCGGAGAGGTGCACATCAAGCAATTTCCGCCTAATCGACCCATCCTGTGTCGGTTTGGGTTTATCCCTCATCCCCTTCACCGTGAGGGTTTCCACAGTTCTTACTGGAGCCTTCATCAGTCTCCTCTTCACATGAGCAAATCATCTCAACCTCCCTTCCCTTATCTTATCTAATTTGAGATGCATGCTACCCCCAACTTTTGCCAAACCATTTCATTTCTTATTTAGTCCGACCTTGTGTGCCCACAAACCTACCTCACCATCCTCATATCTATTGCCATTTCGTGCAACATAGATGGTTGAACTGTAACGGCATAACCCTATAAAAATTTCCCTTTTGTCTTATAGGGAAGCTCATGTCATACAATACTCCGGTGGCTGCACTCCACTTGCACCAACCTGCCTACCAATTATGTGTTGACACAGGGAAAAAGATTAAAAAAACACCACCTCACAATTTTCTTGGTTCCTAGTTAATACGTTGCTAGTAAAAAAGATGTTACCATTTCTGTGAATTATCATAGCTAGTTGCTAGAACAAAAGAATGATCACTTGGTATGTTGCTAATCTATTGCAATCAACCATTCAGCCCTACCTGTAATGCATACCACCTCCTTAATCCAGTTATGCAAAAAAAGGTTAGATTATTATTGTAACCTTGTAGTTATTGCTATCTTTGTTTAACAAGTAAAAAAGCCCTATATTTACCTGTAATGTTATGTTTAATAAGTAAAAGTTCCGAAAGAAAGGGTTTCGAGGTCAACCCAACCCTTTTTTAACAATACAAATATTTACAAATCCTGTTACCCGCCCAAGGCGCCCATACAATCTTCTCTTGAATTTTTATTTTGCTAGCTGGTCGTTTTTTTAAGTCTGTATTTCTTATTGACAGCCAGAGAAGAAAAATCCAAGTTTAACCCCAATGGACTGGGTGAAATTCCTTGTTTCTGCTGTAGTTGGGCTGGTGAGTTTTTTTTTTCATAGTTCATGTGGTTTGATACTTGTTAAAGGAAGGTCATTGGTACACATAAAATAAGTACTTTACATGTGTAAACTACAGTATCCACACAGCTATGGTAAAATTCACCATAACATGCACTTCATGTGTATGAAGTAATTTTTATGTAAATAAATTACTTTTCCTGTTAAGATGCAGTAATTAAACCCTCTCTTCTCCAGGTGGCTGTCATAGGTTCGATTGAGACTCCTCAAGCTGACTTTTGGGTCATGTTTGCTGTTCTCTCCGCAGTTATTGGTTACTGTGCTAAAATATACTTCACGTGAGTTTTATTTTCTTATTATGTGGTTAATGTTTTCCCGATGAACATAAATGGTGCATAAACAAATTACATTTATCTATATTCATATGATTGTTGTAGGTTTCAAGCAAATATGGATGCATATCAGAACCTGATTACACAATCCATGTATGACAAACAACTGGATAGTGGAAAAGGCACTCTTCTTCATTTGTGTGATGATGTTATTCAACAAGAAGCAAGTGTTCCTACACCTTTTTTATTGTTACTTTTTTTTTCTTTTTTTGTCTTTTAACATTTAGGCTGTGGGGTATGGTTCCACTTTCCACTCCCATAAAAACTGCCACGTTAGTGCCACATCATCCGACATGCGACATGGTTTCCACATATGGGGTTGTGGTTCCACTTTCCACATCCATTAAAAAAAGAAATAGAAAAAAATATTCCCCCCCCCCCCCCCGGTCTTACATCCAATTTCCATATCTCACCTCAATGGCAGTAGAGTTCGCCACGCCATACGCTCAATGCCGTGACCATGCCACTTCTGACGCGGTGTTCCATGCTGTTGCCCACAGCCACCTCATCCCACACCCGGTAGAGGGTGCTCCAAAATATGGTTTAGTTTCTCAAAACTGTACATCTTCTAGAATATGTGATGGTAATTCCTCTCTTGCTGATTTGCAGGTAAAAGAGGTGATAATATCTTTCTTTATATTGATGGAACAAGGCAAAGCGACTTTAGAGGTATACATGAATATCAATCTGCGTGTTGTTATATATTATATGCTTCTTTTCAGCTGTATGTATGTGTATTGAGGTGCGTTTTTGTAAATTATTTTAGGATCTGGATTTACAATGTGAGGAACTGATTAAAGAGGAGTTTGGTGCAAGCTGCAACTTTGACGTGGATGACGCGGTCCATAAGTTAGAAAAGATGGGCATTGTTGCTAGGGTGAGATTGCATCAGCCTTGTTTTTGCCTTCGATGCAAATAGTATAATATTTAAATTAAAACTTTTCTTATTATACATGACAAGTAATGCCACTTTAGGTGCAATCTTGACCCAATTAGTAAAGTATGGTCGATTTTGGGTTTATTTTCCAATAGGTGTAATAGGTTAAATCATGTATATAGATTAAAAAGAAACGGGTTGAATGGGTCAAACATGTTCAAAGTTGATTAAAGTGTATTTCTAGTATATAAAAAATAACCCTTCTAGTTTGTTTTATTAAAAGAATATTATTGAAGTAATAAAAATTTTGTAATCATGTTTTACGTTCCATTACGTATTAAAAGATTAAAAAATGATGTTTTTATTTATGCTTCGTTTGTAGGATTCGATCGGAAGGTATTACTGTGTTGGTTTGAAGCGTGCAAACGAGATCATTGGCCTCACAACAGAGGAGCTTGTACTCAAGGCAAATCTGGAGCATGGTTCTTGATGTTAAATCAACAGAGAAAATGTGGTGTGCAATTTGTTTTTGTCAAAATCTTTTTAACTTGCAACAATTGTATGTAATATTTGTTGTTGCATCCTGTTACTGTTTGATTGCTGGTCAATTTTCAGGTTGTGATTGTGTTATCATCTCTATTGATATTTGTTGCTGTCATATGTAAAATAAACAATGAGGACCTTAATACAGTTTTTTTTTGAACGGCAATAAAAGAAAAACAGTAATTTATATTAATCTTGTTCTCATGCAAATCATTTGCTAATTTATATATGAAAGATGATAACCGTAGAGGTAACCGTCTATCGGAAAGCTAAGCACAAGTGACGAAGCTCTAGATCACTACGTCCTGACCTTACATCTGGATCTAAGCACGACTGAGTAAGTTACTGACAAATATGTCGAGATCAGTTGATCCCCACGATGAGGACCTGGACTAATATGTCTATCTGGATGTCGTAACACAACATCAGGGTATTGGTGGTTCTACTTTGTGCACATCTAGTTGTAGATCATGAGTTCATGAAGCATAACTAAGCAAGTTACAGACAAATATGTCCGGATCAGCGGATCCCAACGATGAGGACCCGACTAACATGTCTATTTGGATGTCGTAACGCAACATCTAGTTATTGCTGGTGCTACTTTGTGGACATCTAGAAGTGTTTTCCCTTTTTCTCTTTTGTCTAATTGTATATCATGAGTTCATGACCTTAGTGACAGAGACGTGACAAAGAAATCCACATATGAGGTTAGAAAATGTATAAACCATGACTGGGAAAATTAACAAATCATATAAAATTCTTTTTAAATTTTGATCCATCACTAAAGTTAAGAAATATATGGTTTAATAAACCTTCTACTCCCTACACGTCATGTACTTGTTTGATATGTGATGCTTGGATGTCGACATTCTTAAGGTCAAGTTTATACAAATTATATTGTAATATAAATATATATAGCTATAATAAACGACAAGACCCAACAAGTTTGCCACTAACAAAGAAATCTTTTTGTATTTTGTAATAACTTAATCTAACTTTATGGAATTTTAACTTTTTGGTACTTTTAACGATAGTTTGTGTCATAATATTCTATTTTTATAGTTATCATTTAGAAGGAAAAAAAATCAAATTCTCCACTATAAATCATGTACGAATGAAAATTTGAGTACTAATGGGTGTTTGGGATTGTGTTTTGAAATAGATTTTTAGATTATTGCATTTTGAAAACACAAATAATCAGTTTTTTAGTGTTTGAGGTTGAGTTTTGAAATGGATTTTTGGGCTACCAAAACGCAATAATTTAAAAGCAGCTCTAGCCCTGCTTTTCCAAAACGCATAATCTGTTTTGAAAAATTAATCCCAAACACCCTCTGAGAAAAGTAAATTGTGGCATTTGTGGGTATGTTGTACTACCATACATATATACTTTTTATGTAATAAAATCATGTATACTTTATTTAATAGCATCCTTTTATCGAAAAGTGAACAATAAGAATCACTTTTTCTAAGTAATGTAGGGGGAGGACTGAAACATGCTACTGAAAGACTCTACTGCGATAAAGATGGGTTGTCAAGAACGTAGAGAAAGTAGGACGGGCAATTGGTCAGATCTAGTATGGATTGTACATGGACGGTAGTTGGAGTCGGCGGCTCTCCTAGGGTTCCCTTATCGGGAATCCCTATATTTTGCATATGTAATATTTTTATATTGTATCTTTTAACTATTTCAAAACTTGTTATATATATTCGGTTACAGAATTTACTAAATAAGAAAAACGAATAACAATTTTATTAACGAACAAAAAAGAAAATCCGAGAGCTTAAAACTTCTTGAAGGTGTATCATGTATGGAATGGGTCGTTTGAGTATGCATGGGGCATAATATTTACACGGGATGGAGACACGTGGTCTTGTCTTTTTAACATTTTATGCATTTTTTTTCTTTGCGTGACAAAGGTTTTGTTTAATCACGTGCATTTTTTTTAAAGCAAGTTTAAGCATAAATTGGATCGATTGGCCTCAAAACTCAAAAGTATTATTGTCGTTATCTTTTAATTTCATATAAATATAAGTAAGTAACTTATATATTATATATGATCATAAAGGCGTTAGTTAGAAAAAACATTTTTTTTCAAAATGGTTCTTATGTCTTCCCGGCTTGGACCATAGCCAGATGGTCTTTCCGGCTTGGGCCATAGCCGGCCATGGTAACAACAGTACAACACAATGGAAATTTCAAATTATAACGAGTGATATGAGTATCTTATGTCTTAAGAGACCATGCATAGACAACATGGTGTGTGCTAGTATAGATATGGTTAAAGGCCCTTTCCGATGCGAAGTAGATAAATGCGTGCTCGCACAACCAACAGGATTACGAGTCCTCATTTTGGTTTGTAAACCCAGTAAAAATTACAGATACACCTGAAAATTAAAAGAATGTGTCCTTTCAATTCATTTTACCTTTTATTGAATGGATCGGTTCATTTTACCTATATACAAAACATATAATTTTTTTTAGCATATTGTCAAACCTTATTGAATTTGCAAACTTGACTCACATTAAAATACATGAAAATAAAATTTATACATATAAGATAACTAGAAAATAAATCAAAGCCTAATTTATTCGTATATTAACGAATTTAGAGATAAAGTTCGCATAAATAATAGCTTATAAATATGTATAAAAATTATTATGTGTGAATTTTTAATTTTTACGTGTTATAATTATATGTGTAAAGAATTAACTAAAAATAATTGTCTAATAAATAGATCACTTCAAAACGAACAAGTGTATACCTAGCTTTTCTTTGTTTTCATAATGCATTGCTCACTTCCTTCCAAAATATGTTGACTCAAGTAAACGTTTTGTAGTTATTACTGCAACAATCCCTTTCACTTAAAGGTGGAGGGAGTTTACAAATTATGAATTTTGGTTAACAATTTAATATATATAATCATGATATGCTATTTTTCACTTAAAAGATGATACATGAATCATGTTCCTACAGTAAAATCTTTATAAATTAATAATGTTTAGATCAAAATATTTTATTAATTTAAAGAGGTTTTACATATGACCTTTAAATTTTGAAGTCTAACGTACATTCACAAATTAGTTGTATATGTCAAGTTCATTGTTTTTGAATAAGTAAAGTGTTAGTTCATGATATAAAAATATAAATTAAAAACACAAGTTTCAAGACACATTTCTTCTCCATGTACACTAAAGTGCTGTTTGTTTTTTCTGAGACAAAAGGTCTGCAGCGGACCACATCTGCAGGAGAAGAGGTGGACCAAAGGTCTGCAGTCTGCAAGAGGAAGACTGCTTGTCTTTTAACGTATGCAGCATAACCCAAAACCATAACCATAATCCACCACAAATATATGAACTACTTACAACAATCTGAGCAACAATTAACAAACCCATGAACTACTACAACAATCATTAGCAACAATTAACAACAAATCTGAACTACAACAACAATTATCAACAACAATTAACAAATCTCAACTTACAAATTTTAACATTGTTAAAAAAAACAGAAAAAAGAAACATACCTGCGACTAGGGGTGAGCAAAATTAACCATAACCGACATAACCAAACCATAACCGACATAACCGAACCGATTTTAACCGATAACCAACATAACCAATGGTTATGGTTATGAAATTTCTATAACCGACCGAGCGGTTATGGTTATGGTTATGAAGCTTTGGTTAACCGATATAACCGAACCGAACCGAACTTGTATTGTTAAGTTTATGTAATAGATTTATGTTCTATATTAACTATATAGAGGTTTTTTTACTGTAATAAAAGTATGTTATTAACAACATGATATTGATATAGTATTCTTTTTTTATAATGAATTAAACTTGTAAGTTGTAACCAATGGGTTAAATATGTTTTTTTTGTTAATATCTTATTAAAAGGGATCTCATATTGGTACTTTAACTAGAAAGTGTAGTCTTGATTAACTTATAAATAATAACTCAAGCTAAGTCTATCATTGTAGGTTCTGAGTTTTTAAGACCCATGGGCTTTTAATTTTATAATTTAGCCGAAAGTTAACTTTGGTTGATTTTTTTTGTTAATAACCGAAATAACCATAACCGATTAACCATAACCGAAGTTTGGTTATGGTTATGGTTACGAAAATCCCATAACCGAAATAGCGGTTATGGTTATGGTTAATGGTAAAAACCGACCCATGCACACCCCTACCTGCGACGTCGGAGATTCGAGGGAGGAAGAGGCGGAGGAGGGAGGAAGAGGCCTTAGGAGGGCGGAGGAGGCCGAAGGAGGGCGAAGAGAGAGGGAGGTGGCCGGAGAGAGGCGGAGGAGGAGGGAGGCGGGTTGGGTTCTAGGGTTTTGATGAGGAGGATGAGGGGAAGAGTGTTTTGTTTGTGAGAAGAGTTAAGAAGTGAATGGTGCATGTTTGCTTGGGGAAAAGGCTTGGAAGAGCTTTTCAAGGGATCTGTCTTTTAAAAAAACAAATGGTCTGCGCGTCTCTTATGTCTGCCCGCGTCTGCACGGTGCAGACATAAATGGTTAGAAGTGCTTCCAACTATAAAACAAACACCACCTAAATATGGTTAGAAATTGATAAATATAGATTTGAAGGTCAACAAAAAAACAAGTGACTATAGATTAATTTTTTACTAGACAATCTTAGAATTTGAAATCTTTTAGTAATTATTACTTAAACTTTATGGTTTCTTAAGGACCAATATATATGCACTGAGATTTGAAAAAAGTTATTATCTTATTATTTTATCGATTATGGTCCAATTTTATACCGGTCCAAAGTTGGGAGAGGACAAATTGTTTTATCGAGATTATTAATTTATAGAGATTTTATTATATATGTTTTTTTACCCACACATCCAAGAAAATTTCCTCCAATATTCTCGTAATTATTTATACGCAAATCAGATTCGAGTATTCTTCGTTTGCAATCACATAGCCTTAGAGCATTCACACTAGATTCTTCCTAAATATGTGAGTGAGTCCTCTATAATTTGTTAAGTGGTTTTGAGTGGTTGTGAGTGGAGGAAAGATAAAATGTTATTGTTATTCAGTAAATTTGGAGGAGCCAATATTCATCCTTCATAATTTTTTAATACTTTTGAAACTGGTTTGTGAGTAGAGGAGAGAGAAAATGTAATAATAAAAGTATAGAAAAAATATTATTAAATAGAAAAATAGGAGATAAATGTAGTGATTTTTAGTGTAATTATATAGATGAAGATGGAGAGACTAAAAGTGCAATTTTGTCTAACCTTAATAAAGGACACATCGCAAGCCAGAGTTAGAGTATCCATTTTTTGTTGATTGTGTTTTTCATAAACCCCATAATACACAATATATGTTTAGTAATTGTCTTATGTATTCATGTATCTCTAAATGAACTAGGTATACACACACCTCTACTATAATGTCTTTTGTATAAGAGTGTGGGGAGTGAGGCTTGGAAAGTGGCGTGAAATGCCCTTTCCCATCCGGAACACCAACCCTTTGGGCTTTAAAACTGGTGTGGCCCCTTGGGCTTGAGGATTCTCATGGGCGTGGGGCGGGTGGGTGGGTGAGGTGGCATGATTTGATTGGTTCATTTTTTTAAATATAAATAACCTTTAAATATTTAAAACCTAAGCCCCCTTTCCAAGCCCCTCCACCCCCCACCATTTTGAGAGCTTGAAAAATGAAACCCACATGTGCCACATGGCAACTCATGCCCTCTTTGCTAACCCCCCGCTCCCCGTAGTCTAAGAGCTAAACTAAAGGCCCGTATAAAGAAGTTGCCGATTATAAACGCATGTTTACAGATAGATCATCAATTCTAAACATCATTGGTATTAACATACTTGTAATGAGAAATGAATGGAGGATTTTTTTATCTGTTCAAACATGTTTTCTAGATGAAAAACACACACACACACACACACACACACACATATATATATATATATATATCTGTATGTATAATTACCTAGAGTAACTATTGTAGTTACTCTACTAGAGTAATTATACATCTTTTTAAATTTTATGCCTATAATACATGTTTAACAAGATGAGAAAGAAAATTAAAAAAAGTTCTTCATACATTTCTCACATTAAGACCCATTTTTATAATAAAACTCGTTTGTACAATAACCTTACCTGTTACACCACATGTAGTGGTATAGCACATATTTCACGCGCCAACCACTTAGCCTCATTTGATTGGCCCTCACAATTTATGCACAATTCATGCCCCGGAATATTTCACGCCAAAACCATTGTTGGCCCCTCCACGCCTTGGGGCGGTGTAGTTGAGCATTATGGAGCGTTTTCCATGGCTTCTGCGCCCAAACCACGGGCCACTACACCTGGTCTTATTGTTAAACTAATCTATATCTATATATATAATAAACGAAAAGGGATATGACACATAGCACTAGGCGAGGCCTTCACACCCCTTGATTTTCCTCTAAAATTCTTTTTAGTTATATTTTAAATAAAGATAACTATTAATTATTATTTTAAAATTTCGTATATGTTAAATAATATTTTTATCTTTATATTTTTATTATTTTTCTCTACCCCCTAACTTTTTTAACGCTAGTAACTTTTGTATATGACATTAAAAAAAAATACACAAAATCAACGAGGGTTTTATTATCTTTCCAACGAGCACCATAATGTTATACAAAAAAACAATGTTTTTATCGGGTTTTTGTAGAAAAAAAACACGATGTGTTTAGGTAATTTATTAATCATGTATATATATATGTGTGTGTGTGTGTGTAGTGGTGTTGCTAGGAACATTGATTACAAAGGTTGTTAAGCCGGTTAAATGTAAGCATGTTATTTGAATGTAAGTATGTAACGTCTGACTATTAAACACCAGGTAAATATCTAGCTGATAAGTGATAATTAATCACCCTACCATGCACACCTCTTAAATCATTTATCATCATGACATATCATTTGACACCAATTTGGTTGTGTTTTTTTTTTTCGAAATTTACATCACAGCTTTAGAATGTCTTGATGAAGTGACAAAATTGTACAGAGACTTCACTCGAGCAAGATGTGTGCACATGGAGTTAGAAGTAGGTTTTATGAGTTTTCGAGTGTTGATCCTTTAAAAAAAACTTTTCCTGAAATAACGAAATATTCTTTTTACAGTACACACATTTTGTCACTTCATATTAGATTTGTCTATCTTATGATGCACCTGAGAGATAATCTAGTACCAAACTAAAAACACGAGAGATAATTTAGTTATATATACACTTAAAAAGCATGGTTGGTGGACCATGCTTTTTAAGTATCAACCCTTAATTTTTATTAAATAACAAATTTTACCCTTCAAGTTTTAAACTTGATAAAACTAATTTTTTTATCTTAGACAAAAATGATCCGCTACCTTTTAAGTTGACAAGAATATCATTTTTACATTTTAACTTTCTTTTAACCCTCAAACTTTTGACATATAACCCATTTTATCCTCAAACTTCACTATAACGTCAAAAGTAATCATTTAGCTTTGCAAATGTCACTTTGATCTCCCCGAGTTTGTAAAGTTTCAAGCTTATCATAAAACTACTTTTTTACGTTTTTATTTTTATGGATGCTTCGGTATAAAATCGAGTTAAATTTCCTTGAAAACGAGTCAAGACAAATATAATACGTTTTGATTTGACATGTAAGAATTCAAGTTACCTACGTTTCTGATAAAATACACAAACAACCCTTTAACTTTAGAAATTGATAGTTACGCCCCTACACTTTCTAAAAACTTTATAAAATGTTATTTTCACCCCCATGAGTTGTAACTTTTCAAATTTACCCACTGTATTTTCATTGTTTACGTTAATGGAAAAGAACATATTCTCACGTTGTTATTATTATGTATGTGTCGGTATAAATTATAAATTTATTTTTCGACGTAAATTTATTTTTGTGTACGTTTTCGGTTGGTCTACGTTTTGTAGTACAAGATGGTATAAATTCATGCTTCAGCGTAAACAATAGAATTCACATTTCGACATAAGGTTATTTTTATGAAATGCCTCTGGTCAAATATAAAAAGTTTACATTCTTACTTTTACGTATGATATCGGTTGGTCTATGATTCTAACGTAAATTTTGTTCGGAAACGGGTCGGATTAAATATAAAACGTTTTAGTTCGTCAGTAAAAATTCGAGTTACCTACGTTTCTTACGTAAACTTTGTTCGTATACAAACGAGTTAGATCAAATATAAAATGTTTTCATTCAACGGTGTAAAATCGAGTTATTGTACATTTCCATACGGTTAACGCATCAGCATCACATGATGTGCAGTGGCGCAGCATAGTTGGGGCGGGGAGGGGCGGCCGACCCCCCGGATTTTCGCGCAGAAGTTCCGATTATATAGTATTTGTATAGAAAAATTTGAAAATATAGGGTTTCGACCCCCCGAAACTGGTTTTCGACCCTCCGAAACTAGTGACTTCCGACCCCCCGAACCTTCGGGTCAAGCTTCGCCACTGAATTGATGTGCCATCATCTATAAACAACTTAGGTGTCGCCGCCGCAATTCGCGGCCTATGGCAGCAATCTCGTACCAAACTAAAAACAAAAATACATATATCACATATGCACCTAACACGTGTGATAGATTGTAAGAGTATATGTATATGTACTAGTAGTGTGTCCGCGCGATGCGGCGGGGAACACAATGATATGATTTTTTTACTGCGGTCTCTGTTATGCTAAAAGAGCCCCTAAAATGGTCAAGTCGGCCCTGGTAAATCACATACTACCTCAACTTTTCAAATTTAAAAAAAATAGCATTACTATACTCAAATTAAAGAGAATAAAATTTTCGTTTTTATGATATATATATATTTTTTAAATTAACGTATGAAAAAATTATGGCAGTTTAAAAATCGTGGGGGTAGTTTCCTTAAAACAAGGGAAAACATGTAACTACTATTTTTCATCTAATTCGGTTTGTTTTCGTTCCAATTATTACTTAAACCTATCATATCATTTTTTATATAAAAAAAACTACACCAATACTATACTCGAATTAAAAAGGATAAAATGCTTGTTTATATAGTGTAACAATATTAAGAAGATATTAACACAGGAAAAAGTTATGGACGTTTAAAAATCATGGGAGTAGCTAGTTAAATTAAAGGTGCAAAAGTATAATTACTATTTAAATAACCAAAAGTTGAGCAAAGTTGAAGGGGCATATGTGTAAGTATTTTCTAAAATACATGTTTGCCCTAAAAAAAGTAGAATGTGTTTTGTACTATAAGCAATATACTTGTAAAACTTGAATTTTAAGAGATTATTGGGAAATGTATTATAATAAAGTTTAGATGATTTCTGATCGTTTTTTTTTCTTTGTTTTCGTTTCGGTTATTACTTAACTCTAACATATAATTTTCTAAAAATTAAAAAACTAAAGCAATACTATACTCAAATTAAAGAGAATAAAATGCTCTTTTATACGGTGTAATAATATTAAGAAAATATTATCGTCTGAAAAAGTTATGAATGTTTAAAAATCGTGAGGGTAGTTGGTTAAAAAAAGGTGAAAAGTATAATTACTATTTAATTAACCAGAAATTGAGTAAAGTTGAAGGGGCAAATACGTAAGTATCGTATAAATTTATAATATAGTATAGATAGATAAGGGGAGAAATTGTAACTAATAAGGGGTATATGTGCAAGTTATGTTTAAAAAGACATAAATGCCCTTAAAAGTAGTTACTACATGCATTATGTGTTGTACTTTAAGCATTTATAATTGTACTACTTAAAAATTAAGAGGTTGAAATTCTTTATAAGATAGTATAGATATGTATCTATGTATATATCTACGGGTACCGTATGCATCCTATGTTGTAAATTCTAAAACTTTAACGGTCCCCCGGGAATCCCTCTCTCTCTATATCATCCTTCCCGATCTGCACACCCACCCACCCCCCTCCTTCCTTCGTCAATCCATGTTAATTCTGATTCCTCCATTTTCTGATTCTCAACGTACCGCCATGCTTCACCTCATTTGACTTTCATTCCTTACGCTATGTCGGTACATATTCTACTCTCTCTCTCTTCTTTTTTATTCTTTTGCTATAAATAACAACCATTGCCCACATATTTATATTTTATATATACTTCTGTTTTTTTTTTCATAAGAATTCATCCGTTATCATGTCGTCAATTGTTGCAAGAACCGGTCGTCATCTTCAACGTTACGACAACAATCTCCGCCTTGTTTCCGGGTACGTAATTCATTAATCTCTCAATTTGTTTCTAATGTTTTAATTCACTCATTTCATTTAACTTTCTCACATTTTGTCTCAATTATATTATCCAATGGTTAACCTATTATTTATAAATCCAAACGGTTTTGTTTACCAAAAAAAGAAAAATATTATGGTTGATATGAGAGATTCAAGATAGAACACGTTGCAATTATGTGTTCATGTCCCACAACTGTTAATTAACATGTTTAACTCTTTTGTCCTTTTAATTCATGTTGACCTTTTTTGTCTTTCGTTTTTTTTAATTATTCGGACTGGTGTTACTGTTACATTCATATTTGGTAAAAGTTTAAGTGATGCTAACTTTAATAGTTATGTTAAGGGGGTGTTTGGCATTGCGTTATGAAAGTGTGATATGATATAGAATAAACAGAATTGGATTAATCAGGTGCGGCGTAACGCGCTGCAGGAGATGGTGTTTGATAGATTTGGATTACTGAATGGTTGCAGCTACTACTAAGCTGATTATCCAAAAGTTTTAGTATGATTAATAAATTAATAAATAATAATAAAAAATATAATAAGGTTTAAATTAAGACGTAATGCCAAACACGCCTTAATTTTCTACAAGTGGTCACTAGGATATCTACAAGGAAACCTTGGGCCATGACCTACTTGCTTCCTTATCCTTCCCTACAAGGGCCTACATTGAATAAAAAAAGTTATTGACATATGTGGATAACTAGAGTTAAAAAGGGGTTTTGGTCTAGAATATGACAAAGTCACAAAACATGGCAATTTTTTTAATTCAGACATTGTTAATCTAGACAAGCAAACAAGTAAGTTTAGGTGTCTCTAATTTTTAAACACTGACCATTAATAGCAGGGGAATATTATTAGATCTTATATGCCTTGCTTGCTGAATGAATCCTTGTAACTTTTATTTGGGAGTACTTCCTTTGAGATTTTGCTTTATTCTGTACAAAAGTTAATGTTGAATTTACAAAATCAAATGTGACCAATTTTTTGTGCAAATATTAGCAAAACTAACATCTTTGCACTAAAGATTTTTTTTTTTTATAAATATTTCTACACCTTTCCCTTGGTGGGGTACAAAAGAAACTAGAGCAGATTAAGTTTGAATTATGTATGTATTTTACTAGGCTATGATTAGGAGAGAGACAAATACTTAAAGTCTTTATAACCTCCTAAACTACTTGATTCAATAAGATTGGAGCACTAGTTTTTGAAGGTGTTCACTAGAATCTCTAGAAAGAAAACACGGGTCATGATTGACTTGCTACCTTGTCCTCGCATGGGCGCATGCGCGCACACACACGGGCCTACTTCGATATTGGGGCATGAAGAGTTAACTATGATAAATTGTTGAGGCAAGAAGAATTAACTATAATAAATTCTTGACTCAGGTGGATAATTATAGCCAAAAAGAGTTCTTGGCCTAGAGTGGAACAAAGTGACAAACCATGCAAATTTTAACTTAGAAATTGCTAGCAAACAAGAAAGTTTAGGCATCTTTCATTTTTTAAATGATGGGCAATAATAGCTTGGAAAATGAGATCTTATCCTTGTTTAGTTTCTTTCAACTTTTTGGGGGAAGTACCTTTCGAGATGTTGCACTGTGCAAATATGAAAGTGTTTACTTTATGCCCAATTTGCTAAATAAGCTCATACGTTTCTCTATTTACGAGTTCATGCTGAATTTACAAAATCAAAAGTAATGGTTTTTTTTAATATATAGATAGTGTTAATATAAGTACAACTTACATTTAGTAAATTACAGAGTATTTTTTTAATCATTTTTTCTGGCTTGTAATTTAGATTAACCTGTTCAATTTGAGTTGTATTTTGCTTTTAACTGGTCAAACTAGTAAATTAAAGAAAAGGGTCAAGCAAGTTGAATGGTTTTGAAGTCACCCACCACATTCTCAAGTCATTGAAGCCTCCTAAATTTGTTTATACAGTTTGTATCATTATTTATAAGAATTCTCTTATAATCATACTGGATATATAGCGCTTACAGAAACTAATTGCAAATAAGTGGTTTTTTAATAGTCATTTTCTATGAGACCATCTACTATATAGTAAGGGACTGTTTGGTAGCCTCTTAATCAGCCTCTTAACCATTCAGTTCTGAATCATTCAGCATTCAGACTGTTTGTTTTAGCATCTGAATGGAATGGTTAAGTGCTGAATCATTAAGCTGATAAGGGATGCCGAATGATTCAGCTCTTAACCATTCAGAGCCTCTTAACCATTCAGATCATCTTAATGATTTAGCACTTAATCAACAAAACAGCCCCTAAGTAATGTAATGCTTAATCAACATCTATACAACAGGTGTATTCCATACAGAATGACCAAAACTAAAGACCAAGAAAAAATCGAAGTATTAATGGTATCTTCACCAAATCGTGATGACTTGGTATTCCCAAAGGTACACACTTTTTTTTTTTAATTGTTACTGTTGAATTTAAAAAAATGTAAACTGATGATAATAAATTATTATGAATCTGATTCGTTTCACTTTTTGATAATTCTCAGGGTGGATGGGAGAGTGATGAGACTGTTGAAGAAGCTGCATGTCGTGAAGCTTTAGAGGAAGCTGGAGTAAGAGGAGTCATTAAAGTAGGTTGATTATTTTGCATGTTAATTCTTGCCAACACACTAATGCTAGTCACTAACGTGTGCAGTCAGGCGCGCTTGATTTACTTTAGACTTTGGTAAAATACTAAATTATGCCTGGTAAAAACGTTTTATTATGGAAAACAAACACGTAAAGTGTTTGCCTGTGTTTTGGAACTGATTATAATCAGTTTTAAATGTTTGGATAAACAGAATCTGAAAGTAAAATAAAATTATTTGTATACCCTTCTTTTACTGCAGATTTACCAACTTCTCTCTATCTTTCGTCAAAATGTTGTATTTTGTCATTTTATTATTTAAATTTTAATTAGAAGGTAAACAACTTAAAACACATCCAAACATGATTTTCAGTAGCTCGTTTTATTGTAGCTAGTTATCTGATTCTGATAATTCAGTATCACATAATCACATATATTATACACCCACTTATACTGTTGTTTGATGTGTAGGGAACTTCCCTTGGAGTGTGGGAATTTAGGAGTAAGAGTAAACAAGAAGCTTGTAGCGGGGAAGGTGGATGCAAGGGATACATGTTTGTATTAGAAGTGACCGAAGAGCTTGAAACCTGGCCAGAACAAAATAACCGCGATAGAAAATGGGTAAGTATGATGCAACAACCTGATCGCACACTTATGCGAGATGAATGTTAAACAACTTATACTAAATCCTTAGTTGTAGGTTATTTTCGACTTTCACTCAATTTGCACATAGTTAATCATCCAAACAAGGACTTATTTTAGTAATTTTTATAACTTCAAGGACTTGATGAAGCAAAAAAGACATATTTGTTGGAAAATAAAATTTGAGGACTTGTTTTATGAGTTTTTTGTTTGTAAGTTAACGGGATATAAGCATGTAAAAATAAAGGCCATGGACTTACATGCGAATCCATTGAATGAGGTTTTCTGTGAATAGTTTGAAAAAAAAACCACAATTCACAAGTTCACATATGTATCATGTTACCAGGTGACAATTGAAGAAGCATTTGTATTTTGTCGGTACGAGTGGATGCGCAATGCACTAAAAGAATTTGTAGAAGTTATGGAAAAAGGAGACAACAAAAGGGAACTTGAAATGGTTGTAGATATCAAAGAAGACAAGCCAGTAAAACAGGAAGATGAAGACTGTCAGTTAATGTCAACAAATTGCCATGCTAGTGGACCTATGACTACTTCCTACGGCATTGTGCTTCCTGCTAGCATTTTCTTGTAGTTTGTGCGCACCCAATGCTTGTAAAAAGCCATGTATCTCTCTTGTTTTATGATCGAGTAAAAAAAGCATTACTCGAATCTCTTAGTGTTTCCATTGCACATATTTTTAGAGATGTATATCACAT
The DNA here is from genome assembly GCA_030844895.1 of Ambrosia x helenae. Classification (NCBI taxonomy): domain Eukaryota; kingdom Viridiplantae; phylum Streptophyta; class Magnoliopsida; order Asterales; family Asteraceae; genus Ambrosia; species Ambrosia x helenae. Next base: position 55,026 of record JAUTDX010000351.1, on the reverse strand, counting down.
TAGAGACTTCAAGATTATCATGTTGTGTATGGTAGAAACTTCTTGTGTCCATAATCTAATCATTGTTGTAGAGTATGGAACGCAATTTAATGTAAGACCCTCTAACTTAAAAACCCAAAACTTGGTGTTAACTCATCATAAACTTACAGATGAAGACTTGGGTTTTTACAATATACCCCTTAAAGAGTGGAGACTACAATTATACGGTATCAAAATGTTATTAATAGTACAATATATTCAAATTTAAGTTAACATTCACTATTTCAAGTTCGAATATCCCGAATGTATAACGGAAACGACAAGGTGAATGCGTTTGGTTCTTCAAAAGGTGGCTTGATCCTCATCCGTGCTTAACTTGATCATACCTAGGGTCAAACACGATTAATACACCCATAAGAGCTTGTTAGTTATATCGAAACTTGAAATAAAATAAAAGAAAATTAGGAGCTGGGAAGCCTGTTGTAGGCTACGGTTCATGTTTCTTGTTTTCCAGCCTTGGTCATAGCCTACGGCTGCAGGCTGTAGGCTCAAAGCTTCTGTCCGGATTGTTGTTCCTTGATAAGAGTGATACGCATGAAGAATGTGATCACTTCCGTGATAAAAGTGATACGTCTTAAGAAGGTGACCCCTTTCTTAGAAAGAATGAGGCGTTTGTAAAAGGTGATTACTTCTTTAGTTAACATCTTTGAACCTCTATCAAACCGATTTTTTCTTTCTTACCCTTAACTAATTGATTATTTTATGTTGGTTTCATAACAAGTGAGATAAGTTTCAAATCAAGTTTAAAACAAAGATTTTTAAGAAAACCTATTCACCACATAAATTAATAGAGAGACCCTAAACCCATAAAATATCCAAAATTACTAGATTACACTAACAAAAAAATATCTTGTCACTCTTATTTTTGTGATTTCCATTAATCTATTCATTCATCAATTTAAAAAACTACTCTATTTATTAATGATAAGCTAAAAACACGATTCTCCTGTCTCCTCCACTTCATCCACTGTTCTTCTCCGGCCATGGCGGCCACTCTTATCATCAAACCCTCACCTCCTTTCTCTCCCCTTCCTCTCCCTTCCTTCCCTTTCCGTCTATACACCCCATTCTTTAAACGAACCACAACACTCTTCTCTTCACCATTTTATAACCTTAACCACACTTCTTCCACACCCGTCACCACCTTCAGCACTATAGCCACCGGTCCAGACCGTATCACCCGGTTCGACACCCACGAACCCGAATCCGACCCAATTTCCACCTTCAACGACACTATTTTAAAACAAGAGTTCACCAAACGTAATTCCGGTAGATATAATAATCCACACTCTGATTCTGTTGTAACGGATGAAGAGGTTGAGAAATATATACAGCTTGTCAAACAACAGCAGCAACGAGGCTTGCGTGAGTTAAAACGAGGTCGTTTACGTTCAGCTGGTGGTAGTTCTGATATTAATAATAATAATAATATTAATAATAATAATAATGTTGGGTTTAGTTATAAAGTGGACCCGTTTAGTTTAGAAGAAGGTGATTATGTTGTGCATAAGAAGGTTGGGATAGGTAGGTTTATGTCGATAAGACCTAGTATTCCAGAAGGTTCCACTACACCGATTGATTATGTTTACATTCAGTATGCTGATGGAGTGGCTAAGCTTCCGGTTAAGCAAGCGTCGAAGTTTCTTTATCGATATAATCTGTATGTGTATATTTGTTTAGTATAGTTTAGTATTGTTAATGTTTGATTTGAAATTGTGTTTTGGATATTGTTTGTAGTCCGAATGAGAGCGGGGCGCCACGAGGGTTGGGGAGATTGAAGGATACTAGTGTTTGGGAGAAGAGGAAGATTAAAGGGAAGGTTGCGATTCAGCGGATGGTTGTTGATTTGATGGAGGTTTATTTGAATAGATTGAGATTAAGAAGGCCTCCGTATCCTAAGAATCCGGCTATGGCGGAATTTGCCTCTCAGTTTCCTTATGAGCCTACTCCTGATCAGAAACAGGTTTTTCGGTTATCTTGTTTTCGCTCATTGGAAAACGCGGTAACCTTTACAAATCGATAGTTTTACATATTTATTATTGTTGCAGGCGTTTATAGATGTTGAGAAGGATTTAACAGAGAGGGAAACTCCGATGGATCGTTTGATTTGTGGAGATGTTGGGTTTGGGAAGACGGAAGTTGCTCAACGAGCTCTTTTTTATGTGGTTTCGTCTGGGAAGCAAGCTATGGTGTTAGCACCCACCATTGTCTTAGCTAAACAGCATTTTGGTGTTATTTCGGAGAGGTTTTCGAAATATCCCAACATCAGGGTTGGGCTTATGAGCAGATTTCAGGTGAAACTAAACTTCTCTGTTCATTTTTATATTACAGTTTTGATTATGTAGGTGGCTAGATAGGGGCTTGTAATTTTGTTTATGTTTTATATTTTTTTTTATTTTCTACTTTTTAATAGATACTGAATGTGCTGACTATGATTACTTAAATAAATATAATCACAATCTAACTCTTTGAATAAAAAATTAACTTTAACAACCTTCAACCCATGTGACCCTTACCCTTTTAGTTAAAATCCTTTTAGAAACATATTTGACCTTTTGTAATTAAGAGTTTAAGACACGACCCAAGTCGTCTCTCTTACAAGTAAATGGGTCAAAACTATCACATCTGGTCACGATGCTCAACTACCAACGGCCAACCACATTGCTATGCACCTAACCTTGTACAGAATGCAGACCAGGTCAGAGAGAGAGGAGTATTATAATTTGATTCAAAATGGTGAGCTGGATATTATTATTGGAACTCACTCTCTTCTTGGTAGCCGAGTCACGTACGATAAGTTAGGTCTTCTCATAGTTGATGAAGAACAGGTTTGCCTCGTTTGCCATATACAAAATTTGATAATCATCTTTACAGTTTGATTTTTGATATTAAGAATCTATGAATGCTATTTGGGATGATCAAATCAAATGCAAATAACATGTTTCTTTGCTTTATAGAGGTTTGGTGTCAAACAGAAGGAGATGATTGCTTCATTGAAAACTTCAGTTGATGTTCTTACTCTTTCTGCAACGCCTATTCCAAGGACCCTCTATTTAGCATTAACTGGATTTCGTGATTGCAGGTAATACACTAATACATGTTGATACTTAAGCTTGAAAACATTGCAATTTCATCTGTTGAAATACACTCATACATGTTGATATTTAACAGTATTTGAATTTAAACAAATTAGAAAATACAGTTAATCAAACAACCAAACTTAAAATGAGATCAGATGCAAAGTAGGTATTGTTTTATATATAACTAAAACAAAAATTGACCAAAAAAAAAAAAAAAGAAAGCAAAAAGGTTGAAAATTGTGAGTGGTAGTGTACTATTGATACTATTCATTATATGGTGACAACATTTAGTACATGCTGGCATTTATAGTGTGTGAGTATTAATTTGATTCTGGTGAGCATGATTTAGTTTGTGAAAAAATAAACATTAAATCTGTGTGAGGAATAATTAACCCTTTCATCTCGCTGTAATTCTGTCAGTTTGATCACAACACCACCTCCTCAAAGAGTTCCTATAAAAACTCACCTTTCTGAGTATAGTGAGGAAAAGGTTATATCAGCAATCAACTATGAGCTGGACCGTGGAGGTCAGGTTTTCTATGTTTTGCCACGTATTCAAGGTAACATTTATGGTACTTGTATATATTTACACTCAAGCAAGTTATAGACACCTACATGCTAGTGGTTGCATTTTTGATCCATTTATATATATGACCCAATAAAAAAACATAAATAACTGAAAAGGAAAGGGGTCAAATGGGTCGAAAGTTGCACACAACCTCTTAAATTGTTTTGTTAGAGAAATCAGTATACTTTTGGACAAACAAGTGTTTTGGGTCAACCTAACCCATTTTAACTCAGATAAAGAAACTGTTTCGAGCGGTTACCTGCCCTGCTCATTTTGCCACCTTTATTTGCTCTAGCCTTGACGTTGAATGGTTTGCATTAACTATTGGAAATGGAGATGCTTCAGATTTCTATTTTGACTATTACAAGTCAAAGCCATTAGCTCTTTGAAATGCAGGCATTTGTTGATATTTGATTTAGTTAAGCCTAATTTATTACCTTCCACAGGTCTCGAAGAGGTGATGTCATTTCTTGAGAAAGCTTTCCCAGATCTTGAAATTGCTCTTGCTCATGGACAAGTAAATATTTTTCCGTTATGTACAAGCGCCCATTTTTTAAAACCTGCTTATGCTTAAAATATGTGATGTATCTTTTGTGCAGCTATATTCAAAACGGTTGGAGAAAACCATGGCAAGATTTGTTGACGGAGAAATTAAAATTTTAGTTTCCACAAATATAGTAGAGAGTGGGCTTGATATTCAAAATGCCAACACCATCATCATCCAAGACTTCCAGCAATTTGGGCTTGCACAGCTGTATCAGGTTTGCTCCTGCCATCTGCTAGCTAAAAGTACACCAAGTACACCAAGTACACCGGGTCAAATGTTTTTTTTTGATGCATATTACCTTCTAAGTTGCTTTTTTTTATTTGAAAAGTTATAGTATTAGTATTATAATAGAGTTTTTGTGGTTTTATTTTATGCTTTAACTATTTGTAACAAATTTTTAAAATTGGCAAACAAGTTTTCAGGTCAACCCAACCCTGATACTACCCGATATCCATCCCATTATTTATGCCACCTCTAGTCTGTGTGTGACACGATATGTATTTCTCTAATAATTTTCTTGTTTGGTGTAGTTACGTGGAAGGGTAGGAAGATCGAATAAGGAAGCACATGCTCATTTATTCTACCCTAATAAGCTGTTGCTCTCTCCAGCTGCACAGGTATGTGTTCTTATGTTACACCCAAATTTCAACTATATTTTCAAACAAAAGTCATCCAATAGTTACAAGATCAAATCATGAATCTCTATACCCGACTCTATGTGTGAAAAGTTAAGGGTATCCACCTTGTTTAATGTTTTACAAAATCAGAGTAATTAAGCAATAGCTGTAATGCTTTATAACTGGTGTAAATTAAAGAGTTGTGAAGTAAGACTATACTATCTATAGTGTCCCCAACGGACATCCTGGTGGTAAGGTGCATCCTCTCCATCGTAGAGGTGGAGAGTTCAAATCATGCAAGATGCATGTATGGGTGGTTAATAGGAGTAGATTAGGAGCCGTGCTAAAAAAAGCAAGTCCTCCAACAGGCCCAAACTATAAAGCATGTGGACACATGTCTCACACACAAGGTCAGCCATAAAGCCTTTGTGAGGTGTCACAATTTTCAATATCTATGAATAACTTGGTATTATAGACTTATAACATAGGCCCTTAGATGTTGATATTGAAGTACATTCCTTTCCTTGCAATTTGCCTTGTCTGGCATTTTATGAACTCTTTAAGACCTAAATTTGCATAGTAATTGTCATTTTAATGTGGGCACATGGTCCTATTTTGCCATCATTTGTGTTGGTTTCTGCATAGATGTGAGACTTTTGGTGATGGTTTATTTTTTTAACTTGACACAACGAAAAAAGGTAAAGCTACCAACCTACTAAATACAATGGTTTGCTATAAATGCTACAGAAAAGGCTAGAAGCTCTTGAAGAATGTGGTGATCTTGGTCAAGGTTTGCAACTTGCAGAAAGAGACATGACGATAAGGGGTTTTGGTAATATTTTTGGTGTGCAACAAACAGGGGATATCGGCAATGTAGGCATTGATTTATTCTTTGAAATGCTTTTTGAGAGCTTATCCACGGTATAAATATGTTTTTTTTTTGCTCTTTAAGTGATTCTATGTGTTAGTATGCAACTTTTTCCAGTGATATTTATTGCAAAATCTTGCTCTTGTAAAATACCAGGTTGATGTGCATCGAACCCGCCCTGTTCCTTACAAATCTGTAAAGGTATGTGTTATTTATAAGACTGTAAGAGACTAATATAATCTTTATTCTTTGTAATCATATATAACACATTCATGTTTTACAAAATACAGAAAATGTTGCCGGTCTAGCCTTTCCTGTTTTGACCAACACAACAAAATTACAGTTTTTGACCGTTTACCCAAACAAAAACTATACAAAAAGCCATCTTTTAATGACTTAAATGTACCCAAAAAATAGAATAACTAAAATGTGATGAAAGTAAAAATGTGAAAGTACACTTGGAATATTATGCAAAGAAACCTTATTGAATTAGAAGTATATAGCTTCAAAGTGGGCTTAATGGTACTAAGTTTTAGTCAGTTTTTGTTGCTTTTTAACTATATAATTTGTATTTCAGCTTGAGTTGGACATAAATCCTCGTCTCTCGTCCGAGTACATAAATAATCTGGACAATCCCATAGAAATAATTAATGGTGCAGAAAAAGCTGCAGCAAAAGACACTTGTAGTTTGGTTGAATATACAGTGGATTTAAGGAGACAATATGGAAAAGAGCCTTATGCGATGGAAGTTCTATTGAAAAAACTTTATGTGAAAAGAATGGCAGCAGATATAGGGATTACCAGGATTTATGTTTCGGGGAAAACAGTGGTAATGATGACAAACATGAGTGAGCAAGTTTTCAAGATGATTAGAGATGCCATGCTGTCAGATATTCATCGTAATATGCTTGTTTTTGAAGGAGATGAAATTAAGGTACAAGAAAAGTTATCTTTACTTATTAACTTGGGGATAATGTCAAAAGGTGGCAATGTATTTTCACTTTGTTCCATATTAGTTTATTTTGATTTGGTTGATTTTAGTCATTGAAGTTCTACAAAATTTTCAATATTGGTCATTTAAAAAAAAATTAAATATGAACATAACACCCTTAATAATTTTCCACCTAGATTATCATATGAACATAAGTACCTATCATTATAGGGGTACCTTGCTAACTCTTTTCTAAAATGACCAAGTGGAAGACTCTTTATAGCATCAATGACTAAAACGAGTTGGACCAAACTACAATGACTAAAATAATAAACGACTGAAAGTATGGCTATTTTCTGGCATTATTCCATGAACATATTTATAATAAAAATTTTCCGCCCATTTGCATAGAATGTCAAGATTCGGGTTTGCTTTGTATATGCGGTCAAACGGATAAACTAAAAAAGGGCTAAGTTTTTCAAGAAAATAAAATGTATTGTTCAACTTTTACCTAGATACGCGATGCACTTTTTATTGTTTTAAGCAAGATATTTATCCTATTTTCCCAAAAATTGCAATTTGTACATTTAATGCAACTTGCTTTGCATTTTTTTAACCATTCAATGCAACAAATTGCATACTTTGGTTATAAAATGGTAAGCATTTTGCATATAATGGTTAATAGAACATGATTACAAAAAATATGTTGCACATGTTAAGACAGTTTTGTTTTCTTGTGGTTTTCACAATGAAAAACTTAGCTTAGACAGATGAGTCAAAAGTCACCCAAATACTTGTAGAAGATTTCAAAGTGCGTAACGTAACTCATAAAACCTCCTAACTCATTTTTGTTCAAAAAGTTAAATTATTTGTAAAATAATAATTTTTTATGACACTAAATATTACGTTGTTTTGCATTCTTAATCTGACTGAATGGATGTGTTACAGGCGGAATTACTTATTGATTTGCCAAAAGATCAGCTTCTTACTTGGATATTCCAGTTGTTAGCTGAACTTCATTCTGCACTACCAGCCCTTATAAGATACTAATCATTATACGACCCATTATCATATGCTCACCCAAAGCAATCATGATTTATTTTATGTGATGCATAAGCAAGCAGCTTGGTACGGAAGCTAACCTAACTGAACCTAGCCTTATAGTCATGCGGTTTAAACCCAAACCCAAAAATGCACCCTGATGCTGCACATACTGGTAGGGTGCATGCACCATTTTGGAATTGGCCTGTGCCCTTTTTGTAAATCATCAATTCTTTCACGTGAGCCAACTCGGATGAGCGCAGCCGATACATGGTTCATGTTGATGGTGAAATACGATACATGAATGTTTCTCTAGTAATTAGCCCAACTGTTGGTTACTGTAATTATTAATTATAGATTTTATTTATTTATGATGGAATTTTGCGATCCCCTTTTATAGTGTTTTTATAGATACCAGGCAAAAAGCTGTTTATTTGTATTTAATTTTTTTTTTTAAACTATTGTTCATTAGTTAAAAGTGCATGCAAGGTAAGTGGAGATTGTTAACCAATTTAAAGGTGGTAATTGCAGGAAATGATTTATGCTTGCACAATAAGTAGTTTTAAGACACAAATAAAAAATTACACTGGACTAATATCAGGGCTTATACGATTATGTACACTCGTAATCCGACTGAGGAGGTATTTTGCAGGCAAGTGGACGAAGCATTGGCTCGACATGATTCCTGCTTTTAGCAGCTGCCCGTCCTCGAGCCAAAACCCAAACTCTCCAAACTGTTTGCCTCCAGCTGGAGCCCATCCTGGTGGCACTGCTTGCTCTTAGATCATTTCACCATCAACCACACTAGCACCAAAATTAACGCCTTTCTTTGCACCGTCTAAGCCAATTTTGATTACATGACTACGATTACCAACTCGAACTAGTAATGACATCAGTTGTCTTGCAAATTCTTTTCCATCTTCTACCGTTTGCAAAATCTGTCTGGTGGGAGGCCAATCTCCATCGCAATCAGCCACCGGCTCTTTAATATCGATTCTATTTCACAAACCAAGTTGAATTGAACTTAGTTATGGTCTATAAGTCAAGGCACCGGACAGAAGCTTGTGGAACGCATAAACAAAAATCTCACCACTCCATCCTGTTTATCTCGGGAGTAAGAAAAACCTGAAGAACATGCAGTTGGAAAACGTGAGTGGTGCTTCACTAAAACTGCCCTGAATGATATGGACAATCTTCCTTCCAAGTGAGGGAGAATGATCATTCTCTTGTAGACATGCAACTATGCAAGCATAAGTTGGATTGCCATGCAAGTAGTTATTTAGTAGTGGGTCTTAATATTCCATGTAGTAGGCAGTTATTTAATAGTGGGTTTGTTTTTTCCAAGTTACTAGTAATGGCTCAGTACTTAGTCTTGTAACTTAGTATTCTTATTCATCTTCCAAGCATGAATCATACGATGAATTAAGTCTCTAAGTCCCGCAGTTAATCTTCTATTTTTTGTGTTTCTTCTTGTCCCAAAGTGATACACAAGAATCTGAGCCAAGTAATAAGTCCAACCAACTTGGCTTAAATGCCATTTTTTTATTGCTCTGATGGTGTTTAAGAGCTATTTTAATGGTATCAGTTTTCATAATAATTATTTTTATAATATCTATACTATATTATAATGCATGAGGCAGGGACTTCTTAAAACTTAAGTAATACAAATATAATTGCTTAAGGTACAACACTTAATGCACATGATAAAAAAATTTAAGGGCAAATATGTCTTTTAGTTAGTTTTCAACAACCTATACTAAAAAATTGCTTGTAGAAGCAAAGCCAATAAGAGGTTAAATAAAGCCTAAATAGGTGGAGAGGATCAAGGTCTCAAATATCTATATTATATTAATATGCATATATGAAGGGAAAAAATGGTTATTTTACACATTTTCAAGATGTACATCCATTCAAAGCGATTGTACAAGCATTTAAAAAATGGTTGTTTTGAAACTTGGAAGATGAGTTGCAACCCCGCCTATAACCTACCAGTTCCGAAGTTCAAAATTCAAAAATCACAAATCACGCTCCCTCATATTTCACCCATCTAGGGTTTCAGATCCAGCCTCAATGTTCAAATCCGGCTCTAAAATCTATCGTTGTTGGTCTTCCTTTCGCTTCAGACGGTCTTCTTCCATCTGTCTTCTGCTTTCCACTGGTGATTTCCTACCTAAACAAGTAGGTTTTTGTCTCAGCACTGTAATCTTGATTTTATCTATAAAGTTTGAATCTTTTCAGCCATTGGATCAACTGGGTGGTAGGAGATGGAGAAGAAAAAGGATGAGGTGAAGGGTGCGGAGTTGTTGCTCAACAGAGTGATGTGTAAGTGATTCATTTACTTGAAAAATTGACTCGGCGGCTTTTGTTTTTAAGTTCTATAAAGGATAAACATATCTGGTTGGTTAAGTTTTTGAGTTACTTTACGTCTTTACCCATTGTATTAACCTTCTTTCTTTCTAAAGAAATATTCTTTTATAGAAGTCAATATCTAGATCAAGATTGATATTTTTTAACTCAAAACAGACCTAAGTTTTATCTGAAAACGGTGTGCAAACAATTCTTTTTATTTAGAATAGTTTATATACAAAATATAATCTTTTACGCGAAATGTTGATAGCATTGATTTGGTCTACTGCATGCTTTCATTGTTTAGGTGTATTTTTATATTTAAATCGGTAATTAAATTATTCACATAAACTATGCTTCGTAGAATGTTCGATTTTTTTTTTTCAAACAGAGGAATTGTTATTTTTTCCTTTATTTCAACTTGAGTTATCATGTCTTTTTTTGATGAACATATTTTACTTGCGTCTGTTCAGGAAATTCATAATCTGTTTTGACAACCATCATGGCACCATAAAAATTTCTAAAAGTAGCTAATGTGTATAATATGATTATAAATGTTAAAAGACTTAAAAGAATATGTTTTTTATGATAAAGTGATTTAGGAGGCTTCATTGTTTATTATTTTAATCACTTTCGGTGACCTTGACAATTGTAAGTAAATGGGGCAAAATTACCACCTCTACAAAATGTCAGCTGTTGATGAGCTTAATTTAAAGTAGTTATAATGTAGATTCTTGGAAATATGTGCTACCATATTCTGGCTACTGGTTTAAATGGCTTATTAGCAACTCTCACCAACTTGAAAATTCCTTCAAACACATGGTGTGGCGATGCTTCTCCAGTAAAGTTGGGTTTCCACCTCGGAATAACCATCGTCTTTATTTATTTTTATGTTTTACTATGTTTTAATTTTGTGGATATTGTAGGTTAGTGGTTAATGAGATCCTTACTTTTGACTAGATATTCTAGGCTATGATATGACTATCAAGCATTACGGCGCGTCAAGTTAAGGGGCTATAGCACTTGGGAAACATATAGCTCATCATGCTAACACAGGTCTAAGAGGCAAAGTGCATGATTATGTGATTTTTCTTTTATTTCTTTTTATAAGGATTTTATATGGAGGGAACTATCTAACATATGTTGATTTATGGTGGTGATTGGTGTAGTGGAGGCTGCTTAGACAATATGCAACAAGATTTTTTATGGATAATGTCTATAAAACCCCCGGGCCCCGGGCCCCTTTAGTTTAACGGGCTAGATAAATGAATGAACACCCAGTGGAATACTGCACGTAGTATATTCGAACTTACCGAATGGTTCCAAAAGAATCCAAAAGTCTCAGGTACCTTCAATCAGAAACAAAGCAATGTATCTATTTTATCATTTATTGCAACTTAAGTTTTGGCCTTTTTTAGCAGCAAATGGTACTCAACTTGCTTCTTTTTTTTTTTGACGAATCTTGTATAATTATTTGGAAGTCTATAAAAGGAATGAGCATTTGGGTACCTGAAAGATCTTTTACCAGTAAATTTGAGAGGAAACCTTCATATAATTGTTGAGGTAATGCCAACTCTTTTTCCTTATGAATGATCATCATTTGAACTTCGCTACTGATGACTGTTATTATTGTGTGGATTGTAGATTGCAAAGGAATATTGCGAGCATCTTGGCGTTGAAGCATGTATTAATTTTTTTAGCAGTTCAAATCATGAAGGCCTTTATTTCTTTTTAGGATCATATTTGAGCTTCAGGTAATCTTATTTAGATTTTCCAGTGTATGCATCTACAATGTTGCTTTCTTGACTATGCATAAAGCAATAGGTAATGGCCATTACTATTCATGCTTCAATTTTTGGCCTTATTTTTTCCAATTTAAGTCCTTCATTTTTATTCTGAGTATAGATAAGATTAGTTGATATGAACGTTAATTGACAGTTAGCATAGATCTTTGTGTGGAAATTTTATTTACATTTTTGTGTATTTATTTGTTTTGGGTGCTGATGCCTTTTAAGGTTCTTAGCATGTTGATGGAAGAGTTGTAAATGAACAAGTACCTCATCATCAATCTGCGTGTGCATATCTTCAACGGGTTTCTTCAAATATAATCAAGAAGTTGATGGTTTCTTATCTTTTAATTGCATCATTAGCTTTGTAGAATTTATGCCTCTGTGTTTGGTTCGACCAAAGTATTTTTGTTATAAAGTTTGGGTTTTCTTTTTTGGTTGCTATAACGATTGACGGTATTGGTACCTTACCAGTTCAGTGATGAAATGAGATCGCTACCTACCGTATAATGCATCTAAAAATATTTTCAGTTGTTTATTGCAATAATGAGACAAGTTACGGCCCTATGTGTCTCCTAGCCGGATCTTCTTCCTCAGTTGCTAACAAGAATGTGTCATTGAATAAGTGGGCCCTACTGCACAAGCAAATTAGTAGACCTCGTAAAAGAGTGAAAAACTTTTCTTTAACGTTGTTTTTAAGTTTCATTATTATTCCATTTTAGTTTTTACTAATTTGAAAATTTGAATTTTCTATCATAACATTTGGTCACTAACATTTTCTAACTTTCTCAAAGTTCTGGTACGAATATTGTTGAAAATAAGAACTTATATCTAAATTATGGTCTTTTTAGTTGTGTAAGCTGTATTGAATGTCAATTCCGTACCAACACAGTGACCAACGAACCTTATACCGAACAAATATTAATATTGGGGGTTAGGATCAAATACACAGTAAAATAAAAATAGGAAGTCGTAGGAAGGGTATCAAACGGATTCCGATTGAACTCATTCAAGCGGCATTGGAACCGCCTTATCGAACCCTACGACGTTAGTTTTTGGGTCTTCGTTTTTTGGGGTTTCAGCTTGTAGTTTTTAGACCATGCGTTATATCATTGTGTCTATTTGTACCATTGTGTCTTTTTCTTATTTTCATCATTGTGTCATTTTTTTCAATTCATTGTGTCTTTTTTCTTCAGCATTGTGTTATATTTTTTGGCACTGTGTTATATTTTGTGGCTCATTGTGTCATATTTCATGATCTATTGTGTTTTTTTGTATCCTTCTCACCCTTCTCATTTTTGTTACACTGTGTAGAATAACTTGACCCTTAATATTGGTACCCATATTATTGGAACTGCTATGTAGATTCGTTTTTATGTTTTCCGATCGATATAAAAAACTACTTTATTTTACAGGTCATCTTAGACTACTTGTGTGCAAACAATACCGAGTACCGGCACCGTAACGGACATCGATAACAATCCATACACCCCAAAAATCACTAACCCATGTGTTGTGTTCCCCGCCGCATCGCGCGGGCACCCTACTAGTAAATTATTAAACAGAAAGTATGCACATGTTTATCCTATTAGGATTTCTTTGAGAACTTGCTCGGTAGTCATTGAACACATACAATCTTAGGTTGTGCGGTGCGGAGACGCCCCACCCCGTCCCACCCACTTTTCCTCCTTCTCGCACACCGCCCCCCTTCCCGTCTCCGTCTCTCCCGTCCCCACAGAGACATGAGGGACGAGCCAATCACATTCAATCTGCAAATAATATTTAATTCATGGACCAATCAGTCTCCATCGTCTCTCATGTCTCGGACATGCATACCGCCCCCCACCCATGTCTCCCTCCTTCATATTTGGCCCCACTGACAAGTTATTATATGCGGAGTGCCCCTCTTCTGTCTCCACACCCACCGCCTTACTAAAGAAATACAAATAAACTATATATTTTCTACTTGTTAATCATATCCATTTGGCAACAATCCACTTGTTTCCCCAATTCAACGGAATTTAAAAACGTGAACCAATTTTTCTCACAAAAAAAAGTCAACTAAAAGAAAAAGCAGTCAAATCCCCATGGGGGTAGTTTCGTAAGTTAACATAAAAAAGGCTTCTTCTTGTTTGTTAAACAAGTCGTTGACGGCTGGGATATTCGTTGGAAAATCATATCATATGCGTCTTGCAAAAGCCACCCAAATGTGACCAAAGACCCCTCATTCTTTACACATAATAATAACAATAATAATTTCAATTTCAAATTCTTGTTTGATTCGCATTCCTACTTCCTCGAATATCTCAACCTGTATCGTCCTTCTTCATATTCAAATATTAAATCACAGAGGTGTATAACCACCGATCATACATTCGTATCAAGTCACCACTTGTAAACAAATTACAATTCATCTAAACATCGGTTCCTGACACTTTATTCAACGGCTACCAGATTGGTACGAATCTCTCTCCACTTTTCTTGAATTTGTTCTCGGATCTATAGTTTTCTTTGATACGTCGTCGTCTGATTATTACGGTTTCCTACTCTTTTTTATTCTGTAAATTTTCTTGCTGTTTAATTGATGTATTTAAAGTTTTAACATGCATAGGATCTGTTTACTTTTTGTTTCCTTTATTATTATTATAAAGTGTTGTTACTTGATTTTATTAGTCTTTAGTTGACCCCACAAAAGAGGAGGGGGGGGGGGGGGGTCATCATTGGTGCTGGTATGACAGCTAAATTCTGCTGTTCATTATTGTTATTTGCTTTAATAATGTAGCATGCTGACTTGTTATCCTAATATGTGAAATGATATAATTTATGTTATTATCTGTTTTAGTTATAGACAATATGATCATTTGTGGATTGATTCTGCATTTACCTTTTTAGGATTATTTGTTGTGCTCATTGAATGCATATGCCTTAATTGGTTCTTAACTGATCTGTTGGTCTATGCGAAACGAAATCTTGCAGGCAATTCAGTGGGCTTGTTAAGAATTTCGGAGAGACTGTCGGTGTCTGAAAGTCGCTTCTTTGATTACTGTCTACTGACTGTTGGTTTAAAGTCTGAATTCCGTCTTGATTACATAATCTAGAAACACCGTTGGTTACATAGATATTATTGATCTATGGGTGACTGGGTGATTGGAGCTTTCATCAATCTTTTTGGCAGCATTGCGATTAACTTTGGTACTAATCTTCTTAAATTGGGCCATGACGAGGTACTTAACGTTCCTCTTTCCAGCAATTTGATTGATACGAATTCTATGTTACGTTCTATTTTGCAATAGTTTGTAAAGACACTTACCATTAATGTGAATAGATTAAAATGAACTATAATTAAACATTGTAGAGAGGAAGGCATTCGATGCTGCGTGAAGGAATACATGGAAAGACAATATTGAGGCCTATAATAAGCTTCCAGTCCTGGAGAATTGGTAAAACTTGAAATTTTTGGTGATCCTTTTACTGTTCTTTTTGCTTAATTACACTTCATATTTATTTTATTTTATCTGTTCACAGGTATTCTATTTTTCGCTTTTGGAAACGCTCTTAACTTTATTTCATTCGGATATGCTGCACAGGTCGGTTTGAAGGCATTCTTTGATTTTTCTTTTTCCTTATTTATATATGTTTTTCTTATCATTTTTATTGTCATTTGCTTGAGCAGTCACTTCTTGCAGCATTGGGATCTGTCCAATTTGTGTCGAACATAGTATTTGCCTACTTTGTCTTCAACAAAACAGTGACTGTTAAGTATGTTTTAGAATCTGCAACGTGTGTTTTCTCATTATATAACATAAATGTAAATTAAATTAACGTTCGTATGTTTTATTATGCAGAGTTATAGTTGCCACAACTTTTATCGTCCTTGGAAACACCTGCCTTGTTGCGTTTGGCAATCACCAATCACCAGGTATACCACATTTGTTCTTTTTTTTCTTTTTGAGATATGTTTTTTTTAATTAAATATTTATTTATTTGTTGGGAATTTTACAGTTTACACACAAGACCAGTTAGCAGAGAAGTACAGTAACATCACATTCCTGTTTTACTGTCTACTATTGGTGGCGGTGGTTGCCATGCATCACTATGTATACAGGTTAGAAGTGTGTGATTATATTAAACATACTAGCCGATTACCCCGGGAAGGTCCCGGGGTTGAAAAATTTAATATGATTTATTAAAAAATGATAAAAAAAAAAAAAAGAAAACTCAAATCACAAAAAGAGTAAATAACTTAAACATAATCAATCTTAGTTAAAAAACATTTATTTAAAAAGTTAAAAAAAATAAAAAGCATAAACCATATTAAACATAATAAAGTATTAAAAGGATAACCTTCAACATATAATCATCTTCACGTAAATTAAAATATGTTACAATTGATTAATGAATAACCTCAAACACTTTGTGTTTTTTTTCTGTATGAAAATATAACCCCACAAAAAATAGTCGTTTTTTTTTTCGTTTTTATATAGCACTATGGTACTCGTTGGAAAGATAATAAAACGCTCGTTAATTTGGTGTAATTTTTTTATTTAAAAAATCTCGAATATAAAAGATATTTATGTTTAAAAATTATGGGAGGAAGATAAGAGAGAAAAATTTAAATTTGTTTTTAAATTCTTTTTTCCTAAAATAACTCAATTTAATTTTAGTAATTGAGAATTAAGAGATAGAGAGATAAATTTAGAAAAATACTCAAAAACACCAAAAACACTCAATTATTAAGCCACGTGGCACTCTCAATGGGCATATACGCTTTCTTTTATATATATATATATATAGATGATTAATTATTTATAATTGTTCTACTTGTATTTGATTGCTTATATACATCTTCATAATCAGGAGAGGAGAATTGCTTCTTGCCATTTTCAGGAAAAGAACTTATGCGCTACTGGAAATTATTGCTTCCCTTTTCATTCGCAGTAGTTTCAGGAGCCATAGGATCATGTTCAGTTCTTTTTGCAAAGTCCCTGTGAGTGAATGATTAATGATATACTCTTCTAAAAGATTCTAATTTGGGCCGTTTGGAATTAACGATCTTTTTTCCTTTTCTTCAGTTCAAATCTGTTAAGATTGTCAATGTCAAGTTCATATCGCCTGGATAGCTGGTTCACGTATTTAATTCTTTTATTGTTTCTATGCACTGCTGCATTTTGGGTAATGATTAGTAGCTTAGTCGTTCGTTCTTTTTATTATACAAGGGTGCAGAGAAAAATCAATTTTGGATAACATATGTTTGTTTTTACAGATGACAAGGTTGAACCAAGGATTAGCACAATTTGATGCCATACTTATAGTCCCCATGTTTCAAATAGCTTGGACCTTTTTCTCTATTTGTACTGGGTTTGTGTATTTCCAGGAATACCAGGTTCTCTCTCTCTCTCTCTCTCTCTCTCTCTCTATATATATATATATATATTATATTTATATATATATATATATGTACAATATATTTATATATGTGTGTGTGTATGTATTATGTATATATACCTCCTGGCTCCCTTCGTGTGTGTGATAATATTTATGTACAAATTGTGTGACATTACTTGTATTTTTTTATCAGGTATTGAATGCCTTGAGGACTGTGATGTTTATTCTTGGAATGATTTCAGTATTCATAGGAATTACATTGCTGGCACCTGATGAATCAAAAGGTATATATGTGCTCCGTTATTATAACTTCAGCTTGAGGTGACAAATCAAAACGTGTTCGGGTCATAATTAGCCAATTTTAAAATAGGTCCTTGTCTGGTAGACCCACATGTTTTGTGTTTTCATTTGAGTTCTAATAACCTACAAATTAGATGCAAGTACCGAATCTTTTGTTTATTACTGAAAGTTGTAATTTTAGCATCAATTGTATTATAGTAGTTACAATGGTGATTTAATGGCTCAAAAGTATTATATTCTTACAATCTCAGCTAAGCGTTTTATTCCATAACTTTAGATTACTGTTTAATAACATAGTGTTTGTTATCATAGTTAATACTTTATCATTTATAAAATTCAAAAGAGGACAAAAAAGGGTTAGTGGGTCAACAGTTCAAAACAACACAATCCAATCTGACCCATTATGACCCACAAATTCTTTTAGTGTTTTTTAAGTTTTAGGCCGCTTGGATATGCTCATTTTCCAAAACAAACCATGAAGTAAAAAAAACAAAGGCCCAAATTGACCCGATTTTGTTCATTTGGTCCGAAACTGTCCTTTCTAATTTCATCCTTGGAACTTGTCTGATTTGTTTCTTTTCTTTCACAGGGGGAGAAGTCATGGACAGTCCCTTATCATCTATAACCTCGTCAAAAGTCAACACTGATGTAGAAAGGTTAGTTTGACTATCAAGAAGAAAGTCAACGAATTAAGTCCACTAGTGTTAAAAAGAAGACAATTGGCTCATCTAGTATCTAGTGCTAGAGTATTTCCCAAACATGTAGTTTTTCATTATAACAAAGACATGTTTATACATACGGGTGTTGTTTTAAAGGTTGATTGAAGACTCAGCGATCAAGGATATGAAGTCACTTGCAAGAGCAATGGCAACAAATGCCTTAGCTGTGGTTGCTACTGCAAAGGCTGTGGACATTCTAATTCTATACAGGAATGGAATTAAAAGATTGAATAGGAATATAGTTTCTTAATTGTTTTAAAACTTTTTGGGTCTTACTGTTGGTGGGCATGGGATATGATACAATACATGCATCATCAGTTCTCGCAATGCCAACGGATTTTTAAAAAATGACTGGATTTAGAGGAGTCGATTCTGGCCGGTCAAAGTTGTCATTGAGAAGCCCATCAGGATGGAATAGGATTCCAGTGGGGACAGAAAGTGTAAATATGTTGAATACTCTTTCAAGTACATGAGATTTATTGGTTGTGTACAATATGTTTGTGGTAACTGGGGAAGAGAGGAATGGCAGGTGTCATATGCAAATTATTGTATAGTTTGATTGGATTTAGAGAGGTATACCTTTGTTTGATTCTTGATATTCTTTTGATTGTCAGTTGTAATTGTTCACAAGGATAATGGCATTGAAGATGTCACCTTGCATCCAATAAATGTAAACTCTCAATTGTGTCATTTGTTATTCATCATTATGGATTATAAAGTTCAGCCAAAATGTCAATAAACATTTAATGTGTGTATTTTGTATCAATCCAATATTCAACAAATAAATAACAATCGATTCCAAACTTTATCAAGATACAGTAAATTTGTGAGCCTTCATGAAGTTTGAAACGTGAAAGTTAGTATTTCAAAGTTCTTTAAAAGTGGTCAAGTAATGGTGGTGACTGGTGAGAGATGATCAAGTGAAGGTCATTGGCAACAAGTCAAGCTTGTATGCAAAGATCTCTGTACACGGGAGGTTATTTGGGTGATATGAAGCAGCAAGGGGTCGCGTGCTCAAGTGGCGGAGCTTTAACTTTTAGATGGTATGGACAAAAAGTCACGTGTTTCAGGCAAAACCGGGGAAATTTACACTACTGAGCCAAAAATCGGTAGGGGCCGGGGCACCTCCGCCCTCAATAAGCTTCGCCCCTAGTGTGCTTCCAAAAGAACTAGAGCAACCGCTGGAGTTCCACAAGAGTTTGCATGTTTAGTGCAAGTGTTTAATAGCGTACTCATCAGGAGGATTATCGGTTGCGGGTTGTTTAATAGCAGATGTGCACTTTTGTATTCTAAAACTCTTTTTCATCCTTCAGTCTAGGCCCTCTTGAAACCATTTGTTTTTTTGCTTCTATATCACCTACAATTTTTAAGATTAAACGTTTCGAACATGATACCTTCCTTTAAACATAGCTTCATTATACTTGAGGTTGTCGATGAAATGATCTTCCATTAGAACTTGGTAACTTTTGTGCGATCACGTGGCACATATCTTTTTTTAGATGTTGTGGCTTGGTGTGTACAACTTGCTCAATGACATCCGTGCAAATATATAGGCTACTATCGGTTGAGAATATATCATCGTCAGCGAGGCGACGGAAGGTATACTCAAAAGAGCGTCAAAAGCGTTATCCATTTTTGTAGAAGTGTAAAAATGTGGCGTGTAGAGGAGGAATGAGGATAAAACATTATCATAATTTTAATCTCAATGGCTTTACATCCGTCCGTACACACACTTACCGAGTCGAAAACCACCACCCGAAGATCTACCCAAAACACCCGACGGTGTAACTGACCGGGTAGAGGGTACCCAGACAATTACCCGAAACGCCTCGTGCCCCCTAACCAAAAGAGGAAACAAAATTTGAAAAGAAATGAAAGAGAACATGAGAACATATTTAAACCATTCCTACTCGCATGTACCATTACTATTGCTCGTTAGTATGACTTTACCGCATGAACCATGAGATTATTTAACTCTATTTGGTTCTAAGCCATATACATATTTTCTGTAGTGGTATTATAGTGGAATGAAGGAATTATAGAAATTTTGCATGTATTTTCTACTAGCCTACACTACCGGCTTAGTAAGTGCCAAATTGTCAATAATGAGTGTCGGCAAAATATAAATAAACTTATTTACAATGTTGTGTTTCGAGGTAGGGAACATGAGGGGGAAGCATAAAAAGAAAATTGTCGCACACATAAACGAAAGGGAAAGGATTGGTGTCCCACTTGTCCCAGCGTCACCAGGAAGAGAAAATGATATAAGGTGAAAAAGAAAACCGTATATAAATAAAATAATAATATATGTGTTATATAAAAAACCATAGCAACATACCATTTTTTCTGGGGAAAAATATCAAAAACACATTACACGCGTAAAGCCTTTAGATGCTTTAATTTTTAAGGTCTCTGCGTCTAAACTTTAGACGCGATACTGTTCTTTAGACACAAAAAGGTTAACATATTCTTTAGACGTGAAGAACTTTAAGGTCCCAGCGTCTACACTTTAGACTCGAGCCTGTTCTTTAGACGCATAAGGTACAACCTTTTTAGACGCTTTAATTTAACTTGAGTCTGTTCTTTAGACGCAATCCTTCTACCCCCTTTTCCTTAGAGCCAATCTCAAATGTGAAGGCTAGAGTAGACATATCCGTACACCTGTAGACGTATCCGTACACTTGTATAAATTGTGATAATCAAATATAATCCGACAAATATATAAATATATAGAAAACTTATAATAATAATATATATGTTACCATGTCAATCTCCCAAAATGGAGGATAACATTCTTTCATTTCGATGGCAAACGGTAAGGCACCATAGTTTAAAGAACAGCTCGCGTCTAATTTAACATGGTTGGAGAAAGATAATCTATATATCACCGTCATTTAAAAAAAAGTTATTTTAATATATATCAAACAACAAATACGTTTCTACAATTTTTTTTGTCTTTTTTCCAGGTTTTTTCTTTGTTCTTTTAGGTTTTTGTGAATTGTGAGTTTCAATTGCACCATTATACTTTAAATAACTCGTGTCTGCTAAGTTATACCGAATGTGAATGTTGTACAGGTAACAAAGTGCATCATACCGATGCCAATAGAACCTCGGTACGGGTACCGGTATCTTGACTTAACCTAACTTATCTTGTCGACAAAAAAACATCAGTATCGGTACTATTATAACCGTTACTTATTGGTTTTTTGTGGTTTTCTCTTTCGGTTGCCATATCAAGTGTCGGTATCGTATCGATACCAATTGAACTAAACCAATACCGACCAGATTCCTGCAATCAACGTTACTTTTACCATTGCGTGTACGTTTCCATTTAAAGGTTGTTAAAAACTAGGTCACCACGTTGCGAAGCACGGGTGTAACCCATAGATTTTACAAAAAAAAGAAATATATAAATAAAGCTATTCTAGCAATTACATCAAATAATTTTATTTTTTTGAAAATAAATTAAGTATCTAGTATTTACAAATTATTAACATACAAAATTAAATGACCTTCTAGCAGAGCCTAGTTGGTCATGCGATGAAGGGAGGAGGGCTTGGTCATAGGTTCGAATCCTGAAGCACACAAGACAATAAAGATAAGAGCTTGTGGTCCATTAGTTGATGCAAGTTCGAATCTGAGCAAACTCGGTTTTCATCGGCTGTTACTCCAGCGTGGACTAGGTTCAGACAACATAGTCTAAGCGCGGTGGGGTGATTAGGGTGTGCCAAAAAGATGAGCATGATTATCTTGTCATTACGGTTAAGAAACTCACCATTAAAAAAACATACAAAATTAAATAATAATTAATCATAAATATTAGCAAAATATCTAGTCACTAGATTATACCCCGGGAACGTCCCGGGGTTGAAAAATCTAATATGACATATTAATTTTACATATGAAATATAATGATGCGTTTTACAGTGACATGCATGAAAGCTTCGGGTAGCAGCTAACCTAAAACAATTAAAAATATATCTCCAATGTTAACGCCTAACCTTAAACAATGTATAACTCTAATATTAATATCTAACCTAAAACAATGTATAACTCCAATGCTAACGCATGTTGAAAATAGAATTCATATTTACTGATTTGAACATAATTAGTGACTTGCCTATACATGATTAATGATTTACCTGAACACTGTGTGTTTTTTTTTCCTGTTTGAACAAAACCCAACAAAAAATAGTCGTTTTTTTTCTCCGTTTTTATATAGCACTATGGTACTCGTTGGAAAGATAATAAAACGCTCGTTAATTTGGTATAATTTTTTTCTTTTAAAAAATCTCGTATATAAAAGATATTAACGTTTAAAAATTATGGGAGGAAACATAAGAGAGAAAAATCTAATTTTGTTTTTAAATTATTTTTTTCCTAAAATATCTCAATGCCACATGGGATGACACATGGCATACTCAAGGAGGAGAATGTCTCTTTGAGTGCCATGTCATTAAAATGGCTTTGGTTTATTATATGTATAGATATTAATTGTTTGGAGACTTTATCCCATGAGATTCGGTGTGATCAAGTAGGCAGCGGCCTAAATCCAATATTCACCTGTTCTTGGCTTCGGTCCTTTTCAATCTCGCCACCCACCTTCAAATCCCCAAGTCAATAACCAGACGAACCCAAACTACTCCTCATTTATTTTTACCTCTCTTTTTTTCCCTATACATCAATCATTTTTCCTCATATTTTTCTCCACAAGGTAACCCTATTTATCTCAAATTAATAATTCTTATCTTTCTAATAGATTACGCGTATTCACTTCAATTTAATTGCTTACATACAATTGAAAATCGAACCAATAATTTGACTTCTGTTTGAAACAATTGTTCATAAATATGCATTTAATACCCTAAGTTTTTTTTACCTATTGATTGAATTTATGACTTTATGTTACGCAATACGATTATAAGTATGTAACGTATAATAATAATATAATAATAATAATAATAATAATAATAATTAGGTTTTATATCCTGGATCTGGATTGTAGTTTGTGTAAACAATTTGAAACGGTCTGATCCTTGTGAATGACGAGCCGGTTCGAAGCGCACTCGTCTGATCATCATACACCGAGTGTCGGTGAATCTTCTAGCTCAACTTCATTGAGTAGTCAACAAGATGTTGAAGATGATGGTATGATTGCTGCTGTATTGTCTGAAGAGTATGCTAAATTAGATGGTTCCGTTGGTCGCCGTCTTACTAATCTGGAGCCTGTTAGGGTAATGAGATCATTTGTTAAGGAAATCTTCTTGTTTGACTAATAAGTAATTTTTCTGAAAGTTAATATTCTGGTTGGTTGAAATTTTCAGCATGTTTCGCGGATTAATTCCTTCATTCCTAATATCAGTGATGCCAGTTTGGATCATCAACGATTGAGCCAGAGGTATAGACTAGTCATCAATGTTTATTATATATACAATTTATAGATAACAAGATTCGGAGACCAATCATCCGTCTTCATCTTTCTTCAGGTTACATGTTTATGGTTTATATGAAGTGAAGGTTTCTGGTGATGGAAATTGTCAGGTGTGTTTAGTTTCTTTCTTGTCTAGGTAAATATTATATGGAAAATTCATGAACACAATTGTTATACTTATACCCATGTAAACAAATCACCCTTTTAGTCATGAGAGCCGTGTATCTAGTTTTACTCGTCCATGGGACTTCTTCCCGGCAATGACTTATACTAAATAATACGTGTACCATTATTCATGTATAGAATGAAAATATTTAGGGTTTTGACAAGTAAAAGTAGATACACGACCATAATCTGCAAATCACATGACTATATGCGTGAAGCGGTGAAATTGTTTTCGCATGACCATAAAGGATGACATAGTGCGAAACTTGGCTGCTTTGATGATTTTCTCAAGTTTTCCTATGTTTTCGTCGTTAATCAAATTGTTTTCTTCCATGTCTTTCAGTTCCGTTGCAGTTTCTGACCAGCTATACCGGTCAACCTGAGTATCACAAACATGTTCGAAAGGAGGTTGTGAAGCAGGTTTGTCATAATGTCTGATTTTTGTACATTTAGAAAGCCAAGTCATATGTATTATAATGTATTCTAATGCTGTCTCATGTTTTGGGTTTGCAGCTGAAGGAGTTTCGTTCTCTATATGAAGGCTACGTTCCAATGAAGTACAAGAAGTATTACAAAAAAATTTCTAAGTAGGATACTTCATACGGGTCATCACTGCAAACAAAATTAATCTGACTGCATGCAGTATTGTTTTTTATTTTTTTTTTGTTATATATGTATATACATATACATGTTTTGTTACTGAATAGTTGCATTTACAGAACGGTGTGAGTGGGGAGATCATGTCACTTTACAAGCGGCTGCTGACCGGGTTTGTTTTCCTCTTGTGTTACTTCAGCCGATGATGTCAATTGATAGTATTATAAGCATGTTTATTGTTAATGTTACAGTTAAAGAACTTTCCGGATTGCCTGTTAGAACTGCTTATTTGCTAATTGAATTTTAATACAACTGTTTTGAGGGTGTTTAGGAGTGCCTATCTGATTATTTAAGAGGTAGTTTAAAAAAGCAATAAGCTGATAAACAATTTTAATAAACAATCCTAAATCTATTTTAC
This sequence comes from Ambrosia x helenae, assembly GCA_030844895.1. Lineage (NCBI taxonomy): Eukaryota > Viridiplantae > Streptophyta > Magnoliopsida > Asterales > Asteraceae > Ambrosia > Ambrosia x helenae. The sequence goes on along the minus strand of JAUTDX010000351.1, from coordinate 30,187 downwards.
AAAGCTTAAATAAAAATTTCGAAATTCCCTACGTATATGCTTATGTACTTGACTACTTGTTATGGTAGAATTTCAATATTTCATTTTCTTTAAAATATTTATATATTCTTTATTTCGATTTACAGTTTGCTGCAAAGATATGTCTTTTAACATCATTCCGAGATACCTGTTTTATAGAAATTACACCACAGCAGCAGGCGCCTCAGAGAGGTATTGTACTGATACTTTTACGCCAACTACTCCTTTTATGTCTGTGTTACATATGATTCACTATAAAATCCAGCATAACCTTACCAAAGTGATGTTTTCCTTTATTATAAACACAGAACTGTGGCTTAGTTTTTGGTCTGAAGTGCACTACAACTCGCTCTATGAAATCCGAGGTGGGCTTTCTTTGATTTATGATCAAGGAAGAACATGGTAACTGTTAAACTAATCATATTTGCTCATTTTGCAGAAGCTGTGGTGCAGCAAAAGCCCAGGAAGAAGCACTGGTTGTTTTAAGGAAAGATTATCATAAAAAATTGCATTATTTTCCTTGTTTTTTTAATTTGAAATTATTTGCAACAGAATCAATTTCCCATTTCTGTTTATCTGTATACACTATACCGGAATAACCTATAAGTATAAACTGTCAAGACACTAAAGTGATGTACATTCATTTGCAAAGTTTCCTCTAAAACATTATTGTCGGAGTCGCAACAACGGAAGTTGATGAAAACCAAAAACACTTAAATGGGTGGGTAGATGGCAACATGTATATGATCTACAAATCAACCTAAAATAACCGAAATACAAAGGCGAAACTGTTGATGCAATCATACTCTCAGAATCTGAAGCTTAGATGCAAAAGCAATTGCAACCCAATTAGGCTGTGAAGAAGACCACTGCAACTGTTCAATTTCAGCACCAGCAGCATACGCCAAAATCGGATCCAACCCGCCTTCTACAGGCTGACCCATCGACGACAGATCCCAAATAAGCGCCTGCGAATCATCACTGGCAGTACAAATATGACACGAACTATGCGGTGCCCAAGCAATCGCATTCACACTCGCCTGATGCCTTTGTAGTTCCACAACCTGAAGTGTCTGGGAACCGAATGTCGAGCACAACCACCTTAGCACTATCCATTATAATAGTAGCCATATACCTAGGATCCTGCTTGTTCCAAACGAGCCTTACCAACGGTGTATCCGGCTCAGAACTCTCATATATAATCGTCGAATGCTCCTTATCCCGCAAATCAAACATGAGCACCGATCCATCCGCGGACACCGACGCAAACACGCCAACGCCCCCCCAAGCAATATCATAAACCTCCTTATGAGCAATCACCTGTGTATCCACAGTCTCCCTCTCAATATCCCAAATAGTACAAGTGGTATCAATACTAGACGTCCCAATTCGTTTAGGCTCCGCTTCATTCCAGTCAAAAGGAGTAACAGGACCACAGAACTCACTGTTTCGATTATTATTATTAAGAACACTCTTCATCTCAACCCTTCGAGAACCAGAACAAGTATCATCATCACCACCATCAATCATCATCATCATCGTTAATTCTCAAAATGCGGAGGAAATCTCTAGATGTAGCAAACAGATGAAATAACTTTTGTAGGGGAGTAGGGGTGTTCGAAAGATAACATAGGGTGGGGCCTGATCTCGCCATTGGAATCATCGAGTTGGACGATTTCGAGACGGTTAGGGTACTGTTCGAGGAGACTGGCGATAGCAACCAGTGTGGGTATTCATATATGGTTTTGATCGTTCAAACATATTTTGTTTCTTTTTAAATATAATGTTTTTAAAATTTCAAATACACCATTGTAAAATGCTTATTTATATTGAAGTTTCGAAATAAGTTTTACTAAAAATCGAGCCGCCGCAACAAACGGACGTAACCCATTCATTCTGTCACAATCGACAAAAGCCAAGACTCGGTACCGGCCACATCGGTACAACTCACTGAGACTTGGAATTTTACAAATGTATAAACCGGGTACCAACGGATATGCATAGGTTTGGTCTGGTTTCATTTTATGGTCCAAGCCAATATTTGCTCACCCTAGAAAAGAGGACCAAAACATGCCACTAAAAAGACTCCAATGAGACAAAGATGGGTTAATAACGTAGAGGCAGGATAGATAGTTGGTCAGATCTACAGTCTAGACATCTAGTATGGATCGTACATAAACGGAAGTTGAAGTCAGCGGCTCTCATCAGGTGCTCTTGGGGAAGGACATCAAGTTGTCACTTTCGAACAAGTTGAGGCATCATATCCCTTTTACACTTTAGAGTGAAATACATGGATTAACTGTGAAAGAAAAATCTACGGACCAAGCGACCATTTACATCATCTACACCCGTTTTAAAACCACGACATCAGTCCATTACCTAAAAGACGACTTCAGCTTCTAGAGGTTACAGGCTGACCAAAGAACCCAACTCAAAAATGGAACATATTAGGTACTGATTTTTACAGTGAGCACGGATTGTTAGACATGAGATATATAGTGTTTGCCATTCAATTTCAAGACACACAAATATATAACGAGATGCATTGGTTACTCTTCTTACATGGGGCATTATAAAGGTTTGACGATGATGTAACTCTTCAAAATTAAACAACGCCTGCCAAATCATTGGGCGCCTGCCGCCTGGTCTTCCAGAAACAAGAATTTTGAGAAAACGGTGCTTCAAGGCAGCTAGATGAGCGTTGGATACGCACATCTGAATATCCAAATATGGCTGATCAACTGGTTTCTTTTGCTTATTCACAATTAGCTGGATTTATAAACAAATAGCTAGTTACAAGCTTATAAAGATCAAATATCCATATTGAAACCGACAAACCATGTTGTTGGATGTCGGTTTGATAAGAAACAGTGAATGGAAGTCTGATATGTCGTATGACTGAAACCATGTCCTTTCATAAATACCAACTTAAACGAACAAGCTTTCTTCAAGTTTACAATGAAGTTGAATACATAACACAGAGAATATGGTATATAGCATGTTTTCTAACAATTATGGAGAGTTTATACAAACCTGAATCAATCAGGATAACGATGCCTTCTCCAATAGTTCCTGCAACTCCCCGCTCTTGTATGCGTCTGCAATAAGAACCGGTAATTAACTATGAATATTGTGATATTTTCTCAATGAAAAACTAATGGTCAAAAGGCATCTAAACCGGCAAAGTTAGCTCACCAACGGTTATGTCACAACCACCAAAGAAACTCCCCATCAATGTAGAGTTGTGGAAACGTTGGCCACTGCGAGTATTCCTTCAACCCTTGACGCAAGATTTCATTTTCAAGAATGTCAACTGTTTCGAACGGGATATTCACCGCCTTCAAAATAGAAACAACCGTGTTTGAGAAGCCACACTGCGGGAAGTCCTTAGTTCCCTTCATGAAAAGGATGACTTTGTGTGATGTAACAACTTTATCCAAAGTAGTCTTCAACTCGGGACTTAACGCTGCAAGTACACGAACCCGCGTTAAAACGTTAAACAACAATCTGTACCACTTCCATCTTCATTATACTTTTGAGTTTCCTTTATAAAAACTGTGCTAAACTTGCAAACTATTTATCAGTAATGGATACAAATGAGTATATGACACTCTGAATATAGCTAAGGGTTAATTAATTAATTACAAAGAAACCTTTCCCCATGAATCAACTATGACAGTAGTCACTATAAATCTAGCAATTATGATTTCAATATACAATTTTTTTAATCTAAAACTCACATAAAAAATATATTCCTTAAAATCTACAATTAAATAGATTATTGTCAATTTTATAAATAATAAAAAGGTAACCCTAATTAAAATGGTGAAATAGTTTAAATTCATTGGGGATTAAAAAACATATACCAGCAAAGCATCCGGTCCTTCTAGAAGGAACTCTGGTTTTAATGGTCTGAGAGACGAATTTTAAGGTGCCAAAGGTGTTGGGACGAGGTGGTAGCGGAGTGCAGAGCGAGTGATTGTGGTTGCTTCGAAAGAGGGGATTCGTGATGAGGAGGCCAATTGTGAGTGAAAGGTGATAGAGTACGACATGTTCACAACCTGGTTGTGTGACAGAAGTCAGTGGAAGATGGAGAAGTTTGGATCGACCTGCTGCACACGATGTGTTCGATGAAATGCGCGTCAATGTTGACAATTTTAGTAGATCGAAACTCGCAAGTTACTGATGGGTCAAAGATGGGCTACTCTAAAAAGCCTGCGTATGTTGTGCACCAAGTGTTTGGGCTAACCCTTAAATTACTTTAGTCTACTGGTTTAAACAAAACTAGTAATTAGCACCCCTTGCGTTTTAACGGGACTTCTACACGTTAATTCATTAAGTTGCGTTAACTCGTAAAATTAGATTGAAACGTAAAACATATAAAAAGGATAAACTAAGTCTAAACGCTAAAGAACATTATTCAAGAATGTCATAATTAATATAATATTAAATAAATTTATAAAGTGTTTATTAAATTAAAAGTATAAAACATAGGGTCTACTAAAATTCAAACTAAACCATGGTTATTTTACTTTAAGGGAGTAAAAAATTAAATTTATTAATACTTTAAATGAAAATTCACTGACCAGGGGTCCAACGGGTTATTAATAGTAGTGCCTCGTCTTCGGGTGGGCAAGGTTACGTTTTTAGTATATTAGGATTTGCTATTCAGAAAGGGGTGGCGGCGTAGCTTGTTGCCCGCCTGCCTGTTATCTTGATGTAATTTTCTTTGTCCGGGAATTGGAAATTGCGTTTGATTGTTATTAACTGAAATCTAAGAGAAGAAAAGTGAAACAGTGTGATGTGATACAAAATTACAAACAAATAGCAAATTGTATAACCATAAAGCACCATTAAATTGATAGTAGAAATGAGGCATTAGACTCTCTCCAAGTCTAATGCCTCATTTCCCCCATCTCAATCATCCCTCATCCACAGTACTCTCTCTATATATACACAGATGTATATATAAATAGAGTCGGAGGAATATCTCAATAATAATTTTTGGCGTCCAATAAAATTACCTTAACAAATGGGACACATGAAGTACTTAGGTTATAGCGTAGTGGGTAGAGAGGAAATCCTGTATCCAGTAAGGTTGATAGTTCAACTCCAAAAATATGAAAAAACAAAAAAGATGTAAAAATTGTAGGGGGAAAAAAATTAGCCGTTAGAAAAAAAAAGGACACATCAAAGAAAATAGTAGTAAAAAAAACTAATATAAAGCAAGCATTGCATATATGAATTTAGAAAGATGATAAAAGATATCTCCTACAATAATAATAAACCCAAAATCCTGTGGATTGGCATATATCTCATCAGATATCGGTTAACTGAAGTGGCTTGGCGCCATTGCAAAATGGCCACCGGATGCATAACTATTTGCAGCCTTTCTTCCTATTACCCTTCTTCAGTCGCCCACACTCTCCAGAGCTTCAATTTAAAGTTCCAGCATAACGAAAAACATGGAAGACACGGACGATACAGAGCCACTCTCATCATGAATCCAGACTCATTCGAAGTCGGTAGGCTTATTGGTAGCTATGGCTTCATGAACGTCACCAGGTTAACCCTACTTCACTCACAAACTATACATTATCCATTCCAATTCGTTCATTAACATTACATATGTGTTTGTGCAGTTATGATACTTCACCTCAGTTACAAGACGTAGGGGGATTAAAGTTTCAGGATGTTAGAGAAGGTGATGTGCAAATTAGGTCAGTAAATGTTGTAATGTTTAGATTGATCCTCCAAGTTATCCAAATTCTAGGGTTTTAGTTGATTATAATTCATAATTGTTCATATGTTGCTTTCTTTTAATTTTACAGCTTTTCTGCAGACTTTATGAAGGAAGAGTAACCCAGGGACCTCGTAGGGGGACTCCGATTATCTTCAAGGTGATCTCCGTCGTGTTTTGTTTTGATTACAGTTATATGTATGTTGATACTTATGTTATTGTTGATCGGATAGGTTTATCCTGGGAAACAAATAGGCGGTCTTGAGGCTGATATGATGGCGTCGAATGAGCTGAAATCTCATGCGTTTCTTCAAGTACGTTTAGAACGTTATATTTGACTAATTGAATTGCTGTGGTGGGTTGGATATATTTTAAGGAATAATGCAGCAACCATTCTGATACATTCGTTAATTTGATCTAGGCTCTAACTGGAGTATTGTAAAAAATCATGGTTATGTGAATATGCTTGATTTGTTATGTACATATGTGGATAAAATTTATGTGTATTCATATATTATAAACATCGACTGATCTACACATGTGTAAATTCACTATAATTTGTAATCTATACATGTATACGAACTTGTTACGAAGAAGAGTGATAGGAGAATAAACCCAAATCACTGGTTCAAATAAAACAGTAAAATAAAGGATAGATCTATGATCCGTTTGTGATACAGTAACACCACACAAACGAACAATAGGGCAACGAATTTCTAACCAAGGATACAGATACACCACCACGGTCAGGAACTCGGGTCTAAGAACAACATCCAACTTGCCATGGTTGAATTAGCATAGACACATATCAATCTAACTCTCACACTCAAGAGATAAATCAACACAACATTTTTTTTAACATAAAACTCACCGTCCTATTCATTAGGAAAATGTGGATTACATATAGGAAAGAAAGAAACTACCTATAAGAAACTGAAAGGAAAAGTACTACAAATTAAGCTAAAAGTACAACTAAAACAATATGCATGAACATGCAAACGTGGGTTCCAAATGGACATGTTTTCAACTTGAATTATTTCTCTTATCATTTGGCTCCATTTAATATCCATCCATAACTCAAAGTTTGCCAACCCCAATCTGACCCGAGTGTACCAACGGCTAACGTTTCCCGGGTCACAATTTCTATCAAAGAGATATGAGAGAAAGTGAGGAGTTTAATTGATATAATAAATTATACCATTTTCATTTAATTTTTCAATTTGAATGATTAAGATTGGTTCTTGCAGTATATGTGGTTATGTGTTGAACCCTCCCCTGAAGTTACTTTTACTACATACGGTGATTCAAAGTTATAATATCTTATTTACATCATTTTTTACTATGATAACTTCTGCAGAGTTGTTCACAATCTATCTGCAAAAACATTCAAATTCTATTAGGGGGTTTTGAGACTAAAACAGGCGAGCAGGTTGTCGACATCCAAGATACATTTAATCTTTTATAGATTTCTTTTTCTTTGTTTATAAGTTCTTCTTATTGGTTTCATTTTATGAAGATTATGACTACTATATTTGGCATCTAAATAACAAACAGTGGCTTGCTTTTCGCAACGATGGGAAATACAGCGCAGCAGACTATGCTAAAGCTTCAAGCGAGAAGCTTTCAAAAAACCGTGCTCTTGGAGAGCAGAAATTCTGGAATCCCTTTGAAGAAGAAACAAATATTAAACGAAAAAGATCTTTTATTACTAAACTTCTTCAAGGTGTTTTATGTGGTTTGGCATACATGCATGACAATGAAAGATTACATCAAAGCCTTGGCCATCTTCAGTTGTTCTCAAGTATGTAATTATTTTTGTTTCTATTTTCTTGGAGACTCCATTTGTAGTTTATTAAAAAGGTAAATAAAACCTGTGTGTTGGTATTGCAGTACAATGGTAGATAAGGATTCTGCTTATCTTGTTCCAAGGCTCCGTGATCTTGCCTTCTCTGTTGATATACGGTATGCTTGTGGTGATGGTGCTAATGATTTTATATTTCGTAAAACTCCCATGTATTTGTTAAAGTGGTAATCAATGAAGTGGAGCTAGCGACTTTTATTCCATTTTCCAAAACGGTCTTTTTACCCACAAAAAGTGCATGTGTTTCATTTGTATTTTTATATCACATGTAAAAACAATCTTCACATGTTAGTATTACCCTTTTTAATGGAACAAAAAACTTTATAATCAAGATTATATTTGATCAAAATTTAATAGCCTTTTGCTCTAGATTTTCAAGCTTAGAGGAAAATGCATATGGATTGTCTGAAGGCCTTTGGAGACGAGCAAGATCATCTGGGGCGTTTACACCTATGGAAAAACGAGCTTTTGGAATAGCAGATGATATGTAAAAAGTCTTACCTTAATCTTTACTAATAGTGTACAAATATATAACTGGTATTGTTTACTCATACTCGGTTATTCTTTTTTATGTATATAGTTATGGAGCTGGTCTTCTTTTTGCATACTTGGCTTTTATTCCATTTTGTGAAGCAGGAATTGTGGATAGTCTTTCATTGCAAGCAAGTTTCACATGACTATTTTTAAGCCCATATTCATCCTTGCTTTATAAATATATAATTGTGGTTTTAAACTTGCAGAGGCTGCTAGAGACCACTTTCAAACTCGATCTTGCAGCTACTAGAGAGTAACAACTAACAACCTTACTAATTTTCTTTTAATAATATATTGAAGCCATAAATTATACACGTTCTGCCTATGTTTTGATTAGGTATTGCTTAGCTGATGATCGGTTTCTAGAAGCTGTTAAGTTTTTGGATTCAGGTGATGGTGCTGGCTGGGAGTTATTGCAGGTTCTGTTTCATTACTCTGATTTTTCTTTTTATGGAATTGGGTGTTTTTATTTGACACATCAGGATTAGTTGACTATTATTTTTTTATTTTATTTCTGATGAAATGCAGATGATGTTGAATCCTGACTTCAGGAACAGGCCAATTGCTGAAGCTGTATTGAAACACAGGTTCTTCGCTGCAGCTCTTCTTTGAAGTCTTCTTATAGTAGTGGGAATTATCGGGTAGCTGAATACGTTGTTTTATTTGTGAGTTTAACTGACAAAACGCCATCCTTCATCATTGTTTTATATATAGGAAAATGGACAAAAATCTGCATAGTTCAAACTAAACAAATAAAAAGTTTAAGCATAATCTTAAGACATGATTCGGTTACTTGGTTATTCGAATTGCCCGTTCTTCGCTCTGTCTCTTGCCTATGGACACATAACAAACTAGTCAGCCTTATGAGTTGTCACGACTAGCGAATCTCAAAACAATAGTACAAATAGATAATAGATAAGTATTTAAAATAAACTAATAATAAAAGTTGTCTAATATTTAACATCAGCTTCTACCATTTATATAAATTTAAATCCTCTTTCTATCGCGTATGGCATATGAGTAAAAGGTGTGCCATGTGGCAGTTCTCATTGTTTATCTCTCAAAGTTATATCTTAGAATCTGCTAAATCAAACTTAAAAGACCTTTATTTTCTTATTCTATACTTTATTTACGCGGTTTCCACATTGCATTCACACTCACTAGCCATGTGTTGTGGTAATCGGGTAATGTGAAAGGTGGTGTTAGCACGAGGTGGCTCAGAATGATTAGTAATGGTTAAAAAAATGATATGCCCACATGCCTGCGATCTTCACGTTTATCTTAAAACACAATTAATAAATTCACAGGAACAAAACCATGCATGTTTTGAGAAACAAGAATCTACTTGTCACAAGGCAATTCCATAAACTTTGATTGCCTGGTATGGTCCGGAAATCCGGACGAAGGCGCAAGGACTTGGTCCAAAGCGAACCATACCATGATGTATGTGGTGTCCAGCAGGTGGTCCAGCATATCAGCTGATACGTGCCATCCATCTACCACTTCCATGCATAACTTCCAACTATAGGAGAACATGGGCTTACTTGCATTCTTATGTTTATTTTATTTCCTTTAGTATTATTAGTAGTAATGGGTTAGTTTGTGGCGGTTCTTTTTATTTCCTCTTGTAAGCCTATAAAATGGCACCACTTATTTGAGGCTAGTAATGAATGAAAATGTTAAGAAAAAGCTTAGGCTTTAATCTCTTCTCTCTAGTTTTCTTGGAGCTTGACCCCCTCTAAGGGTTATCTATCTTGGAGTGTTTGCCTACCAGAAAAGGCTCCTACCATCAGCATTACCCGTAATTATCATAAACAACTCATTTTAATTTCACTTTTGAAAATTTGTAGGGAAATGAGATTTAGTTGCATCGGTCCTTGTTTGAAACACAGTCACCTGTATATTATTATGAGTGATAACTTCGATGTTCGATCCATAAATAGAAATATTTGTTTGATCTCGAACTAAATATAGATTTTGTAGTGCTACAAAAACAAACAATTAACAAACCAAAATAAACTATTCCTGTGTTCATGAGAAATATACTTTCCAACACTGACCGTAACATAACACAAAATAAAAACATGCAAACAAATAAACTCTTCCTTAAAAGATGCGAACTGGCTTCCCCATTGTTGTCTTCAAGTATAAGCATCTCACCTGGATTCGTTAAAACAATAAGGATATTTATCATATATAAACTTATGTATAAAATCATTACTGCAATAAAATAAATAACTCACATTTTGCCAATTCTTCTTTAGCAAAGAAACCAAGAAATTGACACTCATTTGAACGTTTTGGAAAATTTGCTTCTCTCCATGCTGCAGTTTCCAACAGCCACTCCCATGCAGAGCACCTTCTTCAGTTGGAACTTGACTGTTGCTTTGGTCTCATTGACTTTCGCCTCAAGGGATTCCTGATGGCTAACAAGTGTGGGGAACTTACCTGCATTTTATTATTAACAGAATACAAAATTGTAACACAGTTATTGACATGATATAGCTGTTTAGTGATTTTTATTCATAATAAAATTTGAACAAACATTTTTTCAAGGTGACATTAACATGGTGGCGGCTAACATGGCATCACCAAAGCCACACCATCAACTTACAAGTAAAAATACATAAACTTGGGCTTGTTTGCTATAACCAGTAATGAAACACAGGTCAACTTCTGTTTTACACAGAGCAGGATTTGATGTTGGTTGTTACAAAATGAGAAAAAGTAGTTTCTCTTTAGCGTTTTGGCATATAAACTTAAAAAGAATGACAACATGTACACAGCCTTTTATTGATTTAATGACATGGAATTACAGAAAATAAAACGTTACAGCAAGAAGGTAAAAGAGATACACCTACCAGCTTTATTAAGACCAGGACCCAACAACGGGGAATCTGCTTGATTACAGACTCAGAAGCCAAGAAAGCTTGGTGTTTTTTAGCAAGTTTCTTCACCAACTTCTTGTTCTTGTTCAGCTTCTTCAAACTCTCAACATCCATATACTCAAGTCCAATTTTTTGAGCCTGTATTTTTTATTAAAAAATTAATTACTATGCTTCATGAAAACATGTTGCTAAACACTGTTTTATAATATAGATATCACAATAAAACTATGTTGTACATGTTCAAATTGCTAAAACTCAGTATATACTACACCCTTTACTTGGGCCGAATATTGCATTATAGTGATACATATAATATGCTAAAACTGGTGCTGGATAAAACTTTGGTAATACATATAACTAAATACCTATACAGTTAATGCGATCTAAACTCTAAATCAAATATCAGTCGAGGGCTGATATTTGATATAGTTTATCGCGGTGTCATGCAGAAATTATATAATATTTATAATTTATAACAATATCAGAACTCAAAACTACTAACATTTGAAACATGATCTAATTGTAAGCCATGAAATTTTCCTCAAGTCCACATCGACCAAGGCATCCCAAAAATCGGTCAAATATCATTGAATATATCGTAGATAATATCCGACCAATATTTGACACCGATATTTTGTAGAAGAGCGATAACCGTTATCCCAAAGATATTAACTGCTTAGCTAAATACAGGTATAAAATGTAACATATAACCAACCCTTTACTTGTAAACATTAAAGGTTCAATTCAATATTTCACTTGTTCTAACAATCAATTCAAATTAAATCAAATTAAAATAATAATGAATCACTCTTCAACATGTTGGGCATCACCAAGCATGCAAACTTTCAACTTAGGGCGAGGAATATGAGGCAATTTAACTGTACCACTGAAACGCTTATCCTTTTGTGGATCATAATTCTTCAAACCAATTTGTAGCTCAATTGTTTCAGTGAAATTACGTTTCTTTTCTTTAGCATCGGTTGTGATCTGAGTATTTGCCTCTCTCAGAGCTTCACTCTGTAGCTTACTACAAAATCAAAAACAAAACACGAAATTTAGTGTACCAATTTCCATCTTAAACCACCAACATCTACAACAAATATTTAACAACAAATAATTTATATGACAGAATCGATAAATTTACCTCATTCTGGGATATTTCCGTTCTCGTTAGCTTCAGTTCTGTCAAATCAAATACAATAAAAACTTATATTAAACATAACGGGTCAACAGATCGTCGATATTAACAATAAGCGTTAATTAGGAGATATGAATAAGATGGCACCTTCGGTAAGAACCCTGAGATTAGGGTTTGATGGTGGCGACAGAGAGCACCTAAAATAGGTTATCGTAATATATGAAGTTGAAACCCTAAATCTTCTACCAGTTTAGTGGGCCTTGTAGTTTAAAGTGGCCCAATATCATTTTACGTTTTTTTAAACCAAATAAGTGAATGGCTATTAAAACGATGGCCCAAACTTGTGATTGGTACTTTAATTCGTTTCTATTAGTAATTGAAGAGGATGATCTATAATCTATAATTCTATAATACATTATAAAGGAGAGCCATGGGTAAAAATGTTCCAAAATGTCAAATTAAGGTGGCAACTTAAAAGTCACAAGTGTAATTCTCTAAACTTGACCACTTTTCTTCCTTTTATGCCCCTTGTCAATGCATTAAGATGCTTTGTACCATGTGTGATGCATTAGATGCTTGTACCATGTGATGCTTTAAGATGCTTGTACCATGTGCTTTAACAATTTTGACATCAATATTGTGCATTTAACATTGAGATTGTCATTAAGATTGTCATTTATGTTTACTTATTGTCTGGCTTTTCACCTATCATTATAGAGATAGAAAGAGAGATAGAGATAAAAGAGAGATAGAGAAGCAGGGATAGTAGAGAGAGGAAGAGAACGATTTGACATTTTTGTTGATTATGCAGGAAGTCTCATACATATAGTATTCAACCCATTAAAGCTACTGCCACCCAAACACCCCCTACTGTTTCAAGTAACCTTTTGTTATTTATTTAAATATTTATATTTATTATTATTATTAATAAAATATGTGTACTTGGAATTTTTGTAGAGTCCAGCACAGGTGAGAAGAGAAGACAAGAATTGGAATCAATGGTATGCTTTTTCTAAGATTTTGTTGGTTTGTTTATTAGAAGGGGAATATTTATTTATGTATAAAAGTTCAAGTTGGTGGTTGTTTAGTAAATTTTGTAATTTACTTTTGAATAATTATTTGTTAGATGGAAATGGGAATGTTGTTTTTATGTGCCATGGTTTGCAGAGTATCATTGTGTTTACTTGAATCTTGCAGATTTTGGAAGAATTGGAATGTTGGTATTGAGGATAGCAACTTTTAGAGATGATATTGAGGTTGTCGCAGTCAAAGACCCTTTAATTGATGCCAAGTACATGGTAAGGACTAAGGATGAATTTTTATGTAACAATTTCTTGGCTCTGTTTGATGACTACTTGTGACTGAATTAAAAGCTTGTATGTTTTGACTATATCAAGTTTTGCTCTTCAACACAATACTTCCTATTTAAAGGTAGCAAAATCAAAATTGATTTTATGTTTTTTTTTGGAAGTAATAAACTTATTTTAATATAAAGACACAGAGTTCTCTAGACACGTAATTACTTATGATGTGGGAATTATTCATTGTCAAGCCACAAGTTTCTTTGGTGAGTTAAGTTGGCATTATGCTTGATGGTCACGTCTACAAAGAGACTTTTAAAATCACTAATCTATTAGCATATTAGACGCGAAGCGGTTGATAGTGGTTATCGGGCTCTTCCAAAGCTAAGCGGTGTCAAATAGCGGAACCGTTATTATTGGCGCTATTGACCGATATGACCACTATTGGACACCACTATAAATGTATGATCCAGTAGTGGGATTGTCTTGAGTTTAATATGCTAATATGCTTGTCATACCTATCCCATCTTCTGGTTACATACTTTTTTTTGTGCAGATTGTCACACTGAAGAAAGATATTGTGAAGCTCTTGACAGTATTGAAAAATATGGTTAGTATTTTTATTGTCACATAGTGCTGAGCTGAACCAGTTTTATTGCGATTTAGATTTTCTAATCTTTTTATATTTTATGTTTGACACTTAGTAGCAAGGGCTTAAAGTTTCCAAACCGTATTTGTAATATCAAATTTATATTTTCTTTTGAGATTTGACTTCTTTTTGAGAAAATTTAGACCAATAGATCATATGGAATATGCCATTGCCACCTGGAGTTATTGAGCTTTGAGACAACTAATTGGCGGCTTACAAGTTCACTGTGTTAGTGTGTTGCATGTTTGTTTGTAGCTTGGCTTGCTTTGTTCCGCATATATTAATATATTATAGGCTAAAAGAAGGGATTTGGTTTAAACTAAGGGTTCTATGATTACAGAGTGTCAATGATGAGGGGATGACTCCCAGAGTGAAGAAGAAACAAGAGTAATGGATCATTGGGGAATGGTAATAAACTTTTTTTTTATGTGTGGATTTAGATACCTTGCTTCTGAGTATGCCCAATGTGGTCATATCAACAGAGAAATCAATGCGTGATGTAATTGTACGGACATCTGCCACAAGGCGCATGTTCAATTATTGGGTTTATAAAGTTTACATTTTTTTTATTTTGTATTCAATATAAACGAGTGACGTTTAATTTTAGTACAACCTCAAACATAATCCATAAAGTAAATAGATTGAAAGGGTCGACTAACCAACCCAAATATTTATGTTGTCGTGTTTTGGGCAAGTGTCATGAATAGCCATTCTTTTGATTACTATGTATACAATAAATTGCCGATTTGCTCTTTTATTGATTATTTTGGTTTGTTAATCATTTATGGATTACGTTACTTAGCGGCTGGCAAATGATAGAGTGATAGAGAGGTTTATGCAATTGTTTAGAAATGGCTGTGTGTTATATTAGTACGATTAATTGTCCTCTTGCTTATATTAGAAAGGCGTTAAGATGATGGAGATGGTGCCGGGTGAAGGATGATTTTTTTAAGAAAGGTCAACTTTTTTTTTGTACTTGTAGGTTTATCATTTTTTACGCCATCTTGAAAGAAAAAGCGAAGAAAACTTGCTTCACTAGAATAAGGTTCTGTTTTATTTACAGTGTTATATAATGTGATTAAGATATTTTTAGAGTTTAACATTCTAGCACCTAAATATAATAAGTCTTTAAGCCAGATCGGGTTAGAATGCGCTCTCCAAAATAGCCTTAGTGACACCCCCCGCATCGCGCGGGCTAACCACTAGTATTGTATGTTATTTGTATGTAACTTGTGGGATGAAGCTTGGGTTAAATTAAGTGGAGGTTCAAACCGACATGTATACGTGATATTATATATTGACTAGTTATATACGAGCCGAATAGTGAATATTCTTTATCATGAGGTTTAAATAAAACCTAATGATAATTAAATAAATTAAAAGATAAATGCCTATTTAAGGTGATTGGTAAGGATGGAACAACATTATATAAGGCATGTCTAGCTCAGGCCACACTTGAAGAAAATTGTACAATTATAATAATACTAGAAGGTAATCGAATATTAACAACTCATTAGCAAACAAATTTAATTAATTAAATATTAAATTTACTGACGTACCATTGTTATAGCTTGAGATCTTTGTTAAATCTAAGGCTACCCGTTGTGATCTCGCTAAGCCCGACGCCATCAAGTTCACGAGCCACGATCCACGTGGCTCGCGAACAACATAACATCACCACGTGATTGCCGGCGCAAGCGAGCCAAGGTGATTTGGTCACAGGAGCTAACGGCTCGATTGTTTTGGAATTTTGAGAGTGGGGCACGAGTGATCACCACTGCGAGCCATAACACCACCATAAGATTGCCGACACAAGCGAACAACCAACGGGTGGTTAACCCAACCACGACGGATAGTCTAACTTGGTTATCATGCCAAAAATGCAACTTTTAAAAATGAGATTTCAACAGCAAAGCAAAAAAAGAATGCACTAAAAATGTCATATTAATTAATTTATTAGTATATTATCTTAAGGTGCAAACAACCTTGGACTACCAAAAGAACTCCTCGGATTGCCACAGTTCTTTTCTTAACTTTTTTATGTAAACCTCCGAAACAAATGTAAGTTTGTCCATAACATCCTTCTCATTTATAGTGGAAATTGGTTCCTCTTTTGTGAAAAATGCACCAACTACTAAATGAAACATGAATATTTGCAAATGAAATGCAATAAAAGAAAAGGTTAAAAATAATATTTTCATTTTCTTTTCTACATCAATATGTATTCATCTTTTTTATGGCTTATTCAGTGCAAGAAAACACAACTAATAGTTTCATGCATATTTCTACTAATGTCACGCCTCTCACATGTCACGTATTTTGGTATCGTTGAATGGCTCATGACAAATTCAATATCTTTAACAACATATTGTGTTGTTTTATACATCATCTTCCAACTTTTGAAAACCTGAAAGAAATCATTGATAAACACAATCTGGAAAATCGAAATTAAATGTTTATTAACAAAAGGTTGAATTGTCTTTACCTCCATGTAACTCACTACAAATGATGAATTGCAAGTAGTGGATGTAAAGATAATGTCAATAATTATAATAAACATTGTGTTTACATATTCCTTTTTGTGCTTCAAGTTACAAATGTCTCTTTATATAAGCCCTTACATAAATATAAGAGTAGTAAAAGTATAGGAGTTAAACATACTGAGAGTCATAGGCCCTTAAATAAATACAAGAGAAGTTAAACATATGGAGAGTCATCGTAGAAATGCATATATGTGGATAGTCACTAATTGATGTATTCATAACATGTTACAAGTGAGTAACGCAATAACATGGGTACTATGGGAAAGTTTTACAATGACATCTAAGGTTTAAAGCATGAGATATTTGTCTCCTATCTTTAAAAAAAAAATTTAAAATTACCATGTTACCCACATTTGGTCCTTAATAAGGTAAAAAATAGAGATAAGTATAAAAAAATGTAAATATATTTCTACTTGGATTCTGATGAATCGAATCGAAAAACTCAAATTCGATTCTATATCTAAAACTGAATTCGAATCATTTGCTAATCCTATTCGAAATTGAAATTTGAAATGAATCAACTTTCAAGTTTTTTTAGTCTGATTTGAATATTGAACACCCCTGTTAAAAATACGTGATGTGTATATAAAATGGATTATTGGAATTCTTATCCTAGTATTATGTTGACATGCATGACACATATTAGTAAATCTTAATTTAAGTTGTATTACATCTTTTAAAATTTGATATAATAAACGGGTTAACCCATAAACAAGACATGTTCACTCGAGAGCAATTATACTATAATAATAGACCTTGACATTTGAATAGTGTTTTGTATTTTTTCCTGATTTGTAAAGTGTTTTATAAACAATGTTTACAAAAGTTATTTCAAAGTTATTTGTAGCCCAGTTGGATCCCTTACTCCTCTCATACAGCTAGAACTCAGGTTCGAATCTCTTGAGCAGCATTTATACACCCGTTTTTTTTTAAAAAAATTCTGTTAACACCTGTTTAGGTTTGGCATCCAACACGTGTACTGTTTAGGTCTGGCATCCAACACGTGTACTGTAAGTCCCTATTTGCCCCCATAACTATGCTTGCTTAATCTCCACCATCCTTTGGACCCCTTCATTCACCGATCTCTCATTCTCTCTCTAGATTTCTCTCAACCCTGCTACCAACCCCATAACCGCCGACTTCCATCACCCATGTTAAGACTAACTCTTTTAGGGATTTCAGAAGTCGCTGAAAGACAGAGATCGGAGGTGTTTGACGGGTGGCGACAGAAGAGGGAGACCGTAGGTGGTGGTGAGTCTCCGTTTCATGTGTTTCCCCCTTTTTGTTCTTTACCCTAGCTTCCTTCCTCATGCAGTAGAGCCATCTTTATAATCAATTGATCTTGAATATTAATACCTTTTTGTGCTTTATTGTTTGATCTACTGTTGGAATCACTGTAAGTTGTTGTTTACTTGAGTTTTTAGGCTCTTTAGTTTGTGGGTCTTCTTAATTTCAGCTGTTTGTTGCTTGATTTTTTGTGTTGTGTTGTTGATTGGGGTTTCTTGGTTTGGGGTTGTTTATAAATGTGTGTTCTTGATATGTGTTGAAATCTTTTGTTGATGGGTCTCATGTTTTGTTGTTAAAGTTTTTAACTTTGATGTGGGTATTTGTTGTTGATTGGGTGTTTCTGGCATTTGGTTTCTCTACTTACTGATTGTTCAGGTATCACTAGCAGCTAATTTGTCATTTTTCTTATGCTATCTTGAGCTTGCTATATTTCCATGTTGGCGGTTCCTGCGTGATGATATCACGGATAACCTTGTGCGTCTGGTTATGATGATAAGAGGAATTGCAGATCCATTGGCTCCAGCTTACTGCCTCTTCTTTTTGATTCACTGTGCCCAAAAACTTCCCGAGCGCGATACAGGTACACACTCATTGATTTTTTAATGTGCAACATATATTTATAGGTCTAAACCATCACTAATCAAGACACCAAAATGGTTTAGTATTTTGGTGAGAAATTATTTATCACCCCATTTGTCATCAAATATTGGTGTAACAGTATCCATCACACTAACTATACATAATTCACGTATTTAAAAAAAATATTCTACATAAACAAGTAAAACATTATTTATGAAGTATATGATGTTCCTAATCATCAACACGTTTTAAATGAATATGATATTGAATATGATCTTTCAGCTTTTTTATTATTCATTTATAATTTTTTAGTAAGATGATTAAATAGTTAGTTTTAGAATAATTAACTAAATAAAAGATTATAAAATATTTTGGTTTTGTTTTTATGGTTATATATAAAATAACTTAACAAGATCATTTTGTTGTGATTTTTATTTGTTTAATGTAAATAAAATTGATATAAAACTTTGGTGCATTCGTTGGAGCTGAAACAAATTTGGCGTATAGCATAATCTAAGCTGGAAGTTAGTAACATATGTGTTTTGACTACCACCGCGTCCGATCTCACCTCTTCAGTTTCACTCCCACAGAAATCTTAACATCTTTTAGCGCTGTCTCTTTGCCGATGATGGTGCCTCTAATTGATTAACAATCAGGTTTGATTCTTACCATGTGGATTCATCAATAACGGGTTTGGACTGTGTAACTTCCCGAATTGTTTTTTCGTTGTTCTATGTGGCAGCTTCCCAGTTTGGGTTCAGTCGACAGTTAAAGGAGCCTACTAATGCATGATGATTTCAGAGGTCTAGGACTTGGTCGACGATACGTTTCAAGGTAACTTAATTCTTGGCTTTAAATTTGGCTTTCTACTGAACAAGGGTTATATTTATTCTGTTAATTTCGGGTAAACATATTTATAGTCCTTAGATAATCATATTGATTTTCAACTATGCTGCATATCTAATTCTTGAACTCATTTGTTGCGCTGTATAAATGGTTCTTCACAACTCTGAATCGGTGCAGGGTTTGAAGCCTTCACATGTGAGCCATGAACGATGAGGCGGGGTGGCGTTTAGGAAGACTTCTGTTCATGGCAAAGCCTAAGCCGGTGAACCGGTGTTTGGTATGGACTGGAGAGTGGAGACTTGTACTATCTAACATATTATTGCTATAGATGTAATTTTGATCCATTTACTAATGACCGGGTCAATTTGTGTTATGTTTTATCCCTAACGGGTCAATGGATCCAACCATTTTGTTCCAAAATCATAGTTGGCTCTGGTTGTTCATAAGAGTAAACACTTTTCAACCAACCTGACCAACAAGTGACCCGATTTAGGAACGAAAACATCTCTCTATTACTACCCAACTCATCCTTGAATCAATCAATAATATACATGTAACATCATCTTTATTTCTGAATCTTTTATGATGTATATATTCTTAATTTGAGTGAAGGTGATGGCAAATGAAAGGTTCAAAAGTATAAGGCGTATAGTGGTTGCAGACAGATCAAAGTCGAGTGTTTCAATGATATACTTTGGAGTTCGGCCACTGGAGAAGAATTCACCATTTGGGTCGCTCATGGGAACCAGGTGAGGAACTAGCTGGTGCCCCTATTTTCTTTCACAAAGGATCTCACTGCCCTTTGATTTGAATAATTTTCCAAAAGTCAATCACATGGCTTTATATACATATAATCAGTTGTCTTAAGTCCTTTTCTTAATTTGACTGTAATGTAATATGACCAAAACTTACTGCTTATGATGATATGAAACACATCACTCACGCGCAGTATGTTAGCGATAAGTTTTAAACATCTAACTCAAAGGTCCGATGTATGACCGCTTTTTTAGACATGAGTGTTTTCTTTGGGCATGTTATTTATCACTATCTCTATTTGTTCGCAAACATGTTAAAAAGTTGCGCAACGCGCAACTCTGTAACCCACTATTCTTTTAGCTAAACATGTTAAACAACTTGTTAAAAGATAAACCATAATAATTCAAACTTAAACATTTTAAACATTTTACTTAGTTTTAGTTTGTACAAATCTATAATATCTTGCATAAGTTGTTTCAGGTTTGGACTAGTTGATATGAGCTTATGGGCTGAATTGGTGTGCTTGGACTCATGGATAGAAGACTTGTAGATGGGCTGCTTGGAGATGGGCTTATGGACTACTTCAAGATAGAGTAATATAAAGCTGGTGGCCCAACTGTAACGAGTGGTCAAGAATTGGTCAAGATGTGTTTCTTGTCAACGATCCAGATTAATTCGTACATCTCATCAACGGTTCTCATTTAGCTCACACGGATCGACTCCTATTATAAATAGATTGTTATTTCACAGAGATCACTTTTTAGTCTCTCTTTTGATCTCTTTATCGTTCAGTCTAAATCTAGGGTTTGTGAGGATTGTACTTCAGATTCATCTCGAATCTGTTGCTTGTGTGAGTCCAGTTACATACCAGATTTGAGAGAATAGTTATTTTGTTTAGAGATCTTTTTATGTTCTTTGTAATCATTGTACTTTGATTTTAGGGATGTAATCTTTTGGTTTGAGTTTATTCAATAAAAGGTTATTTCTGATATCATGTTTTTGACACCAACTCTAACTCAAACCCGTTTAAATTTAACTAAACCCATAAATTTTCGTTTTAAGTCTCTTCCATATTAGGAATTCCCCTAGTGTTTAAATCTAAACATTTATGCACAAAATTAGCATACAAGTTTTATATCATATGACAAATGAATGGTGTGGCTGTGTGGGACGAAGTAAGTAAAAAACAAAGCATAACACTGTGTTCTTGAGTTTCATTTAACGAAGGAAAAGAAGTGGTTGGAAGGATGTTAAGAAAAAATCGCGTTCCAGAGTTTTTTTAAGAGAGAAGGAAAGGAAAAGAAAAGAAAATTTTGCTTTATTTCCTTCATTTCCCATCCTTCCAAATTGGAGAGATTTGAGAGGAAATGATTTTTTAAACATAAAACACCTACTTTTCTTTTCATTTCTTTCCAACTCGGGAAACACACTAGTTAATTAAATGTTTCATTTCCACTCCTCTCTTTTCTCTCCTAAATTCCCTTTCTATTCTTTTCCTTCGTTTATTAAACTCGGGAACACAGTGTAAAAGTTGGAGTTTCCAACTTTTAGTCCAGCCACGTTGTTCATGCACATAACGACCAATAAATGGATTGGTATTCAGGAAGAATATTGCATGTTATGACCAATAGATTTGTATTGATGTGTTTTAGGCCGTTGTTTTTGGAGTTCATAAACTATGGGAAAAAAACAATGTCAGGGTAAGGTGAGTCTAACACTACAATGTTGTGCTATTTTCCATTATCATGTTACCCTGACATGTTAAAACCGTATTTAAATTTGACTTGTATTTTAGATGTATATGATATAAATCTATAATAAAATATACGAACGTAGACGAAAATACCATACGAACGTAGAAGCAACTTGGGTTAAAGATGGGGTGTTACAGACGAACAGAGACGGATGTATTATACGAACGTAGGCGGACATTACGTAAAAAAGAAAGAAATAAAATGTGGCAAAAGTAGGGGAAAAAAACTTAACCAAAAAGGGTGTTACAGACGAACGGAGACGAAAGTACTATACAAACGTAGACGGACACTACGTAAAAAAAAAGAAATAAAATGTGGAAAAAAAGGGGAAAAAAAAACTTAACAAAAAAGTTGGTGGCTAAAACGGTGGAAAAATAAAAATTGTGGGAGAAAAAACCTAACCAAAAAGTTTGTGGCCAAAATGAGGAAAAAAAAGAACACCTAAAGAAAGGAAAAGAAAATGTGGCCAAAATAGGAAAAGAAAAACTTAATAAAAAAGCTGGTGGTCAAAACGCAAAAAAAAAAAACTTAATAAAAAAAGCAAAAAAAAAAAAGAGGCGAAAAACAAAAATGTTGAAAATGAACTGCTTGCAACACTCTACGTTTAATATATATATAATTATCATCCATAAAGGCATAAATAAACACGTCAATTTTACCACTGACTTTAACAAAAGATAACATGTCATATGTTTAAATTTATATATTTCTTTCTGCTTTTAAAATTTTTAAAAACAAAACTTTATTATTATTATTATTATTATTATTATATATTATTATCTGATTTAATTATTTTGTTTATATATTTTTATCCCTTGTGAAATAATAAAATCTGAATACATAAAATTACCATGCATAAACTCATAAGAGCTTCAAAGGCGATACATTTAATGATATCTGCACACAATTACAACATGCGTCAAATTAAAAACATTTTATTAAAAAAAAACGATCTGCAATTGTAGTTTGTTCTAACATATCACTGCACTATGCAGAAGCAATACCAAGACATTCCGGTTTGGGGGCAGAGGACATCTGAATGTGAGAGAAAAAGATTAGAGTAAAATGCAGTTTGATGATCTGTTTTAACATTTTTGGTTTATATTTAATATACAAGTTTATTATAGCTGAACAAATATGACCACATCAAAAAGTTGAAATATACATGAGAACAGTGGTATTTAGAATTTTAGCTACTACTGACCAAACAATAAAAATACATGCATACACAAACAATAAAATCTGTTTGGTTCAGACAACATTACTAATATCACAATATAATATCAATGTTATATAGCATGCATGATGTAACCAATATTGACCAGTTTCATCGAGCCACAAGTGTCCTAAAGATTTCTTCGCATAACCCGCTATCAAAGGCTAAGAAATGACCTTTGCCTGGAACCTCATGATACCGAACAAACGAAAGCTTTTCAGAAAGAAACCGATTTATTTTATATGGTATGACTCTATCTTCATAGCCCTGCCAAATAAGAGCAGCACCATTGTTGTCCGGCCAAGGGTTACTCATATCCAACGGGTCAAACTCCATTTTCCATAACCAGCCATTATGTCACGATACAGCGATTCATAAACTCCTTGCTGACATCTCTTTTCCTAATGTTTGAAACAGTAAGCACTAGCAGAGGTTGACTTGTAAGGTAAAACAACTTAGTGCGCCTTTTAAGGTCAAAATGACTATCGTTGATATGAATACAGAATTTTTGCAAGCAGTCAAGAACAATGGCAACATTAAAACCAAGCACCAATCAAAATAGTTACAGAAGTCAATCAATCCACAATATATAACAAGAAATCTGAAAATAGTTGGTTTCACACCTTAAAAATCAGGTCTTACTAAAAAACATCATTAAACCACCATTGATCATGTGATGATAATGTGGCATGATGACGTGATCATTGAGTCAAACCATGTCACATCATCAGTTGATAAATTTGAAGTTATCTATAAGCAGTGCCTTGGATTGCTTTAATTATAATTTGTGTTGATTTTTCAAAATTTAATAAACAACTTTGATATTTATTGCAAACAACTTGTTTCAGGCATATACACCGGATAAGCAATTTTGACAAGCAATCCCAGACACCGTAAAACAACTTACTGTATCAAAGTGCAATAAGCAAATAAGCAATCCTAAACAACTACTGGACTTAGCTGAAGCTCAATCATGCAAAGAAATGACACAAACAGTGATTATTTATTTACCGATTATCGTCTGAATTTGGCGGCTGGTTCTTCAAGAACTCCAAATCTGATTCAGAAATATATCCAATTTTCCCGCCATCATACTTAATGATGGAAAGAACTTTTGATTCATCCACCAGTGAAACCACCACGGGGCCATAACGTGCCACACGAAATGTCCACCTGTCTTGAACAAGCAGTTTTTCAAAGCTTTCTTTAGCCATATCAGCAGGTAAACATGCCACCAGTAATTCACAAATGGAACTATAAGTGAAGCCCCTGACAACCTTCAATCACAATTTTTTATATAAGTATTTTAAGAAAATAACATTGTTAACACAGCTATTGTTAGAAGATTAAAATCAAGAAAACATTGACAATTTAGAAAGTCATACAGAAAGTCAACAGGCGCCTAAATAAAACGTTGTGTCTGTATGTTTTTTAAGTTGTGTCGGTTAACATATTGGCAGTTATTTAACTGCCCAAACCATGCTATAAATAGCCTTCCATATTGTATCTTTGTTGTGTGCATACTCATGTTCATCATGATCATAAATCCAAGTCTATAATATTCATAACAGGGGCGAAACTCAACAGCAAAGAAAGAAGAAAACAACGAACCAAGACAAAAGATGTTAATAGAAGTTGTTTCATATCATGGCCTGTGTGGTATGTACTTAAGGCAACTCCAAGTAGCATATGCACCCATTGATAATCCAATTACATAAAATTTGGGACCAATTTGCAATTTATCAGCTAATTCTTCAATATCAAACGCTTCGCTTTTAACAGTGCGTTTGGATGTGGATCACTCTCTCCATAACCTGCTCTGTCAAATGAAAGAATGTAAATTTGCAGCTCCTCAATAAGCTCCTGTCATTATCGAAGGGCATTTAAATAAGCAATCGCAAAAATCCCGTTATAAATATTAAAATTGAATAGTAAAGTTTACGATACCTGTGAAAGAGGTAGTGTCAAGTCTTTGGAGCTATCAAACCCATGACTTACAATAATCTTGTGTTTAGCCTCATCTTTCGAGACACCCCACTCTCTGTAAGCTAAATGCCTTCCATCATTAAGTTGGACTCGCGGTGAAGTTATAGGTGGACCGCCCGGCGATCCACATATTCTAGGCGGCGGCGGTTTGATTCGAATATAAGCCCATCCAATCAAACCGCCCACCACCGCTACTGCTATCTTCGCAATCATTGCTATAAACAAAAACATAATAATATGTCAAAAACCTAACAGTAAAAAAAAAATCATTCAAGAAAATAGCTTAAGTGAAAAGCTATTGTACAAAATAACAATAATCAGATTAGCAGTTGTTTAAGTGTTAAGCAATTCTACTTGTTTACTGAACTAAGAGGTAAAATAATAATATCAGATGCATCTATTTTTATTTACTTTTTTGATCCGTGTATCAATTAAACTTTCAGAAGCTAATATTATTAGGTACGAAAAGCAGATCGGGTCGGCTAAAGGATCGCATTAGTGAATTACAACATTAGCACAACTTGGAATTGTTCTAGATCCGATCAGTGAGCTGAACCTAACATACATAGTGCTCAAAAAAACTGGATCATCAGTCAACAAACAACACAGTGTTTCAAAACATGATACAAAATTTTAGATAAATTGGGAAGAAGATAGATCAAAATCATTAGAAAACTTACCGAAGACGATCGAAAGTGCTGTGCAGCTGTGCTTGAGTTGAGGTTGTAGTGACTAGTGAAGTGAAGCGGATATTATTTTCATGGAGCAAAGACAAATGATGAAAGTTTGATTAAATATAGCACGTGATGGTCAACATGCGAATAAGGTAGGGGTGTAAGCAGCCCGAGCCTCACTAACATGCTTTTATGAGGCTTGAGCTCGGCTCAGTTCGAGTCTACTATTTTTGAGCTCAAGTTTGGCTTGATGTAATTTAAGACAATTTTTAAACGAGTTAAATGCTCGGCTTAAGCTTGCTCCGATAGCTTAAACGAGTAAAAGTCTGGATCGAGCTCAATTAACCGATATTAATAGTTAAAATTTAAACATGTTCAAATGGATAAAATTGCATACATAAAAAATAATATAACATTTGTTTGGGCTCGTTTAGGCTTTAACGAGCTTTGTATGTAAAGCTTGAGTTGGACTCGATAATTAAACAAG
The DNA here is from genome assembly GCA_030844895.1 of Ambrosia x helenae. NCBI lineage: Eukaryota > Viridiplantae > Streptophyta > Magnoliopsida > Asterales > Asteraceae > Ambrosia > Ambrosia x helenae. The sequence continues at coordinate 3,930 of JAUTDX010000351.1, read as the reverse complement.
TCATATTTCAAGCTTGAACTCGCGCTCGTGAAGGCTTAACGAGTTTGAGCTTTTTACCAAACCAATCCTGAGTAGCTCTTGAGCCACCATGCATCTTTTACACCCATAGAAAACGGATACGTCGGGTGATCGTGGTTAACCTTTACGTTGGTGGAGTCATGCTCGGGAAAGAATGGCTTAACCGTTGGGGCTTAGTATAGATTTGGTGAACACCTATAAATAGTTTTTTGGTATGCATGGACGCCTTAATGTAATTGACGGGGGATTTGACTGCATACGGGTTGCTTACGGACAACCTAAGCCGTCGGTGACGGCTTAAGTCCCTGTCGCCGACGCCAATTCCTCAAAATTTCGAGCTTACCCTAAAACTAATTTCTTAGTTCATATTTTTATGTCCGTGTTGGTATAAAAGTTGGGTCAAATTTTAAAATGTTTTCTTTTTATATACATTTTAAGTTGAACTACGTTTTGACATAATATTTGTTTGTTTATAAACAAATCAGGTCAAATGTAATACATTTCACAGAAGAAATTTGAGTTACCATATGTTTTGACATAAATTTAGTTCGGAAATGAGTCTGGTTGATTGTAGTCTATACTTTATGACGCTGCATATGTTTTGGAAACAAGTTGGATAAAATGTAATACATTTTCATTCAACGGTATAAACATTCGTATTGCTCTATGTTTCAACGTGAATTTAGTTCAAAGCGGGGCTTAATTGTAGTCAATAATTTATCATGTCGAACAAGGCGCCGCACAACACATGAAAAGTAATAACACTAGTTTTTATTAAAACTAAATGTGTTTCTAGCAAGGAAAACCGTTTTACATGGGAAAGTTTGAATAAACAAAAAATATACTAATGAGTGCAATCTAAATATCTAATGATTGGATCATCACTCTAATTTTTAATTCATATGTAATGATTTGACATAATCTTCTCCAAAAATCCAGATTCGGATGGCAATTTGTTATTAGAAATCTTGTCTTTACGAGCCATCTGTGTAAACGAAGCTAAAACTTTGAATGGCCATTTAACAAAGTTGAACATAGGTTGGCTCATTAGGGAAGTAGCCGAAAACTTGGATCGTGTGTGTGGGCTTGACAGCAACAGGCAACAACCACAATCATGTGTTTCTCATTATCAAAATTTCAATTGGAAAAGGAACTTTTAATAAGACTTGTACTTTTACAATATAACTCTTGTCATATTATGAGACGTGTAAGAGTCAATCCTTTAATATTAAATGAGGAATACTCCCAATTGACTTAACAGTGTGAACATATTATGTCCATATCATTGATATCAATATTACGTGAAGTAAGATCATATATGTGTTACATCTGATGGAAGACAAATTGATCCGCTCATGAAGTAGTCTGAATCGACTCGGTAAAATACAAATTGATCCGCTCATGAATAGAGTACTTCATGAATAGAGTACTGCAAATATAGTGTAGATTCTTTCATAAAAGAGTAACCATTTTATATAGTGATCATCAAAACTCTATAGACCAGTCGGGCTAGGACCAGGTTGAACACTAGCGCTAGGGCGGGTGGCCCTCAGATTCGTATCTGGAGTCTAGACTCTTGAGGCAGTATTTTATTGCATGTTTCAAATACCAAATAAATGGATTATTACATGTTAAAAAATCTAAAGATCTTTATATTACGAAGAGTTTAATTACATCGTTGGTTCTTGTAGTTTACGATTCTTGTAGTTTGTGGAAAGTTACAATGTTGGATAATAAGAGTTTAAACTAACAATCAAGATTTTTTATTTTTATTTTGTAACATCGTAGAGTATCAAGGCTTAAATTATTTAAAAACTAAATGAGAACCGAGGATATTTACATCACTTCACACATCTAATACCAAATCTTATTACTTTTAAGAAACCACATGGACTTATCACTTATTGCATAATTAACTATTATCTTTTAAAACACAATTTCCTTTATCTATGTTATCTTATTAAGGAGGAGACATGTCTAGAAAAGTAATTTTAACCATCATTTAAAGATGGCATACAAAAGGTCTCATATGTAAATCCCTAACTTTTACCACTTTCTTCCATCTATACCTTATATACAAGCCATTTTGTGTTTATTAATTATAGTGATCATGTTTATACATTACATTGGCTTTCTTTGTCTAATTTTTAGTATAGGTAGAGTGAGATGTCTTAGTTGTATTAGCAAACTTGTTTTAAAAATAAATTAGGTGAAACATGTCACGTAAGGTGCGGCAAAAAAACATAAATTATTTAACTAAAATATTTTGAAATAGTTAATAAAAAAACCCGTGACTTTGGCTCAATTTCACACAACGAAACACAGTAAAAAAAAAATACTCCGTGACGCAGATAAAATCTTTTAGAATATATAATTTTCACATAACGTGACATAAATAAAAAATACGTTCTGACGTATATAAAATCTTTTAGAATATATATACTTTTCACACAATGAAATCGTGAGTTCGGCATGGTTCACACAACGAAACGTAGATAGAAAATATGTCATGACATAGACAAATACTTTTAGAATATATATAACTTTTCACACAATGGAGCGTAGATAAAAATAGGGCATGAGCTTGGCTCGGTCTCACACAACGAAACGTAGATAAAAAAAATATGTGATGATCACATGTTTTAGAGTATATAACTTTTCAAGCAACAAAGCGTGGATAATATACATATCGTGAGTTCGGCTAGATTCACACAACGAAACGTAAATAAAATATACTTCATGAGTTTGGCTTCGTTCACAAAGCACAACAAACTTAGATAAACAAAATACGTCATGAGTTTGGATTCGTTTCACACAACAAAATGTAGATAAAGAAATAACAAGTGAGTAGCTAAAATATTTCAGAATATATAAAATTCTTTTTTACTACTTAAAAATTAATTATTTAGTTAAATAGTTTAAAAAAGTTAGATAATAAAAAATGTGATTCGAACGCTAAGAGTTAATTACAAGGTAAGTATATGCGGTTTCTCAAAGTAACAGAGTTTGATACAAAGTTGTAAAATGATAAAAATACCCTCAACTCTCGGTTAGTTTTAATTGATGTTAGGCTTAATACCGTAAGATTTTCAAAATCAAAGGTTTAATACACTAGATTGCTACTTTAAAACTCTTAGTATTTAATCTTTTTTTTTTGCACAACCCATAGAAACCAACCTAGATTAACTCTATTACAATCTTAATAATCTTTGGTTTATACTTATACCGTAAGCTCATGTTTTTGTTTTAAATACAAGTGGGTCTTGTCACTTTCATTTTCAAATCATACCTCTTTTTCTTTATCTTTTATAAGAAGCTTGTAAATTCGGTTTTGTATCTAGCTAGGTAAGCATGTGCATTACGTTGTTCCTTATATCAAAACTTTGCTATTCGGTTCTTTGACCCAACAACTTGGTCAATGTAGCTTTCATTTATTTATTTTTTTTCCCAAAAACTTGCGAACTTGTTTTTTAAGGAATCATGTGAATTATACATCATCGTGAGGTCATAGTTGAATATGTTCTTTGAAGGATAAACCGTTAACGTGGCTTTAAAAAAATATATTCATATAAACAAAGCGTGTTTCCGCGTAACATGCTCTTTAATTACCATCAAAATGATATATTTTCATATCTACGTGCATTTTCTAGGTTGCTATCAGCACATGTACAACATCATAGAAACACGTATATAAGCAAATGTGCATGTTGATAACCGAAACATGTGCCTTTTCATATAATAAACATGGACCACAAATATACAATAACATTAAGGTAGCGTTTGGTATGAAGGAATCAAAGGTGAAATGGAATAGATCATTCCCATTGAATGAAATTAAACATGTTTGGTTACCATGTAGTAATGGAATGGATCATTCCATAAGGAATGAGAATCCTTCCATTTTAAGAATTT